>VXAY01012530.1:6492765-6708643 GCA_013399855.1 Oxyruncus cristatus
TATATATATATATATATATTTTCCCCCTATTTGTGTGAGTGTAAATTTTTACTCTAGAAGAACTAGAAGTGTACCCTTCTTGATTTACAAGTGGTTTTAGTATTATTTCAGCCTTATTTTTAGTCAAATTTATGTGTATATATTAAACATACAAAATGCTGAGCACTCTTTCCTATGTGTCTTCATTCCAGTATTTAGGAACATATTATGCTTCTAGGTATAATGCTTGTGGAGAGTTTTGGAAAAGAGCTCTACCAACGCCTCCCACAAAAGACAGATTAAGTGGTTCAGGAAATTGCAGGTCTGAAAAATTCTTCTTGGTTGAATCAACCATAAGCATTTACCACTGTCAGAAAATTAGGTCACAGATAATATAAGCCAGTTTTCTGTGGAATTCCGTTTAGGAATAAGTTAATTTTACATTTGCTGCTTTCTTTAAGTTGTAGTGACAATGATAAAATGTCCATGGTCAACAGCGGCTTCAGCTTTTGAATCTCTGGGATGATTTCAAATGACTTCATGTTTCTTTTCAAGTTGTTCCAATGCATGCCTGGAGTTCTCATTAGAATGATCTTCATGCAAGGCCTGCCTGCTTCCCAGCTATCATCCACCTCCTGCTTTCCATTTTTGTCTATAGTAAAGCTGCATCCGGCAAACCCTTGGAAATACACTCTGTGGTTACTAATTACTTGGGCTGATTTACTTAGTTAAGTGTTCCAGCAAAATTAAGACCTTTCTTTCCCTATTGTATCTGCCTCATTATTAGTTATAATGGTGACATTTATACTGTAAATGGGATGGAAGCATGAAAGGGAAACTGTGTAAGGATAGGACCATTGTGCAAGGGATGAATAAGTACTGAAATGTTAAGGCTAATTGTAACGGAAGAATATGGATTCAAAGGTTTTCTCTGTATTGTCTTCAAAATATTTTTCAGGAATGGTTTCAAGGTTATAGACCTACCCACAGTTATGTTAAAATGTGTGTGCAGATGAGCACGGGGATAATAAGCATCACATAATATGAAGTATATTTCTATGAAATTGTATGTATTGAGAATCTCTAAATAAAAGCAAAGGATTATTTCTCAAGAGAATGACATTTAAGAAGCAGACAATAATAAAAAGGAAATAGTGAAAATGCATTTCAGGGACTATACTTTGGCAAGACAGTTGGCTATCCTAAAATAACAAGTTATAGAGTAAAATTCCAGCCGCACTTCTATTTTCTGAAAGTTCAGTTTTATAAATTACTTGTAAATATGTATGGGCAGATTTTTTTTTAACTGATGTTTCTCTCTCCATATCAATTAGCAAAAAAAGAAAAATTAGATACTCAATTGAAGGAATCTGCCCCCCACTCTCTCCCCTCCCCACCCCTCTCCCCACTCCTCAAAAAAAAGAAGTTTTAGTTTAGTCCTAAGGCTTAATTTTGTAGTTAGGGAGTGTCCAGATATTAAAATACTCTTTCTGATACAGATCTGTGTTTTAAAGGAAGAAAAAGCAGCTTAGTTCCTAGTTCACCCCCTTGTCAGATGCCAAATCTTGCAACTGAATGTTTTGTGGTATTTTCTCCACACTTGGCTTTTTCTTAGCTCACTTATCACCTCCACATTAATTGACTTCTCAGAACTTGATTTTAATTACTAGCAGCCATGCAGAAGAATTATTCCAGAGAACCACCTTTCTTGTTTGTTTCTTTGCAACATCCTATGATTTCTAGAACTAGTTCCTTGAACAGTTATCAAGAATTTAACTACATATTTCAGGAGAGAACAGGAGTAAATGGATGGCTAAAGCACTCCAGAAAATTATTATTTTTCATGCACCCAGAGATTTCCTGTATCATATCAAATAAGTCTGTCATCTCACAGTAGTTAAGATGGAGATACTATTGTAAAGAAAGCAAGGTTGCACATTAACAGTTTTTTTAATAGCATCTGTTAACAGGAGATTTGATCAGCTTTGCAACTAGTTCTGGAATTTCACAATTGTATTTTAGGGATAGGTCTGCAGGCTCCTACATAATATGTTGCATTGCTATGATACTTAATGTGAGAAGAAAGGACTTCTTGGATTTGACAGTGGAAGGGGTTGTGGAGGAAGAAAGACTCAATACAATTGAAGACAGGAAACACAAACCAGTGGAAATAGTGTTGCAGTGAATAGTATCATTTGCCAGTAAAAAATTAAATAACTTTGAGATGTCTTTCAAATAAAATTTTTCATATTAGAAAATATTCTAATATTCTTCTTGTTGTTGAGATGTTCGCTGTTGAAATAGACTTCATTGAATCAATAGAAGGAGAAAAAGCAAACATTTCATCATAAGGCACCATCTGGTAAACACTTGAGGAGGAGAGGCAATATCAAATCTCAGTTTTGAAGATTTACCTGTAGTCAAATCAACTTAAAGGCAAAGGCTAAAACATACACAACATTTGTAGATCATCTACTGTTTAAAATTGAGGGGGTTTTCTGCCATTAAAATACATGAAGTTTTGCTTTGAAAGAAACTGCAGGATTACTGTATTCACCGTAGACGACTGCTCTTCTTTCAAAGAAAGGACTCCAATTCCAAACCACCAGAGTTTTTTGAGTAAATCTGTTAACCTGTTAATCTGAGGACTATAGTTGATTCAGGAGTGAATAGAATAAACTAGTGAGACCTGACACTGCAGAGAATGTAGTAGAAATATTACTTGGTTTATAATCCTGAAATAGTCCTATCTGTTCCATTCTTCATCTAAATATTTTTATTTTTAAAGGTTTTCAACTCTTCTTGTATGAAATAGTCTCTTATTCTGTGTCTGTAGAGATATGAAAAAGGGTTAGAATAACTTTTGAAGAGGTCACAAATTGCAAAAGCAAACAAACTGAAGATTTTTGGAAAGGATAGAAGAAAGCACTATGGAATATGCCTGGTGGTAAATGGCTCATTTTCATAATGCCACATACTTGCATATTTTCCTTAACTGGAGTTATTCTTCCTTGTGTTTTCTGTGGTTTTGTTTCTGTACGAAAATTTCCTTCTTGAACTAATTGTTCCACTGTTCATTTTGAATCTTGTTCTTCTTGCAGCCATGACAGATGTTTTCCTGAAATTTTAGCTCTTATTTAATTCACTATAAAATTTGTAGTGAGATTAATTTCTCTCAGATGACCCTCTAATGCTCTGGCAATGCCTAACTCAACCTGCCATTCTATATATCTTTCAAAAATTTACTGAAATGGTCTCAATTTTTTTTTTTTATTGTAGGTTTCATATATACTGGAGAAGTTGTACATCGAATGCTAACAGCTACCCAATATATTGCACCCTTAATGGCAAATTTTGACCCCAGTGTATCAAGAAATTCAACAGTCAGATACTTTGATAATGGTATGTAGCAGTCCATAAATGAATGTGTCTGTATCCCTTGGCTCTTCTTATTTTCCTAAATAACTATTTTTGAGGGAAACGTTGAAGATTTTTTAAATTTTTTTATTTGGTTTTTTTTTTAACTCACAAGCTGTGTAAAGCATGTAGCTAGACAAACATAAACAGTTCTTAATTTAGAACCCAGTTAAAGAGTCATGAATGCTTTTTCCTTATCAAACAGATATCTTCTGGAGGTTGAAGCACATCGACTCAAACTAGCAATGCATTTTATCAGTTTTAAAAGGAAAAGTCTGTCGTATAAAAGTGTAAGTTCCTGCTATTTCAAAATATATATAGATAGATATATGTATAGTAAATACCATCTACCCACTACCTAAAATGAAAATAGCATTTTGAAATGCAATAGCAAGAATACACAGAAGCAGGGCAGGCATAAGGTTAATAAACCTGTCAATGACTAAGTGTTCCTGGAGTGCCAGGATTGGAATCCAGGACACTCATCTACACCACAAATTCTCAACAGATCCTTGTAAAAAAGATTGAAAGAGTAAAAGGCGAGCTACAGTGTTATACTTGAAACTCTGTGAGGTCTTTCAAAGGCCTTGAATGTGTGGATATTTTTCTCTTGAGTTCAGTTATAATCAATATTTTAGAAACATAACCCATGTTGTTAAAAGACATCTAGTGCCTTACCTCAGGCCTTAGTGATCAACTACAGTGGCAATGACTGTCTATTCTGAATTTATAACTTAGACAGTTTACTGTCATGACTTAATATCCTAAGATCTATGAATTTTAAATCTTCTGGGATACACAATGGATCAACCTGTTTGTTTATTTATAGCAAATTTAGGCATAAAATTCCAACCAGGTGTGTTAATTTTTATTCTTTAGAACAGTGATCAATATGTATCATATAACTTTTGTACCTAGTCATAACCTTACCTTACAACGTAGTCATTGCAGCATGTTTGTTAAAAACCCAATAAAATACTTACATGAGAAAATCCTACTCTTTGCATGAAGAATTTAAAACAGAAAAAAAAACATAATTTTGATTTCATTAATTATTTAACATTATGGCCTGAGATTTTTCATCTGTGCTTAAAGAATCTGAGGATTCTGGGGAACACACTGCTAATTCTCATTGTATTCCTGACTTCCAGTCTTCATACCAGGTGTATCAGGTTGTATCACATGGCTATCATGTCAAGGTTAAACAGTTCTCTGAGATTTTGAATCCCTCTTCATGTGTAAAGCGTGATCTTTTGAACTCCATGTGCTTTAGGACAGAGAATTGCTTATCTTACCACAAATAAAAAGGAACTGAGAAGATTGTATCTTCAGCACCTTATTTCTTATTCATCCATATTTTCTCCCCGTGAGTACGTGCGCTGCTTCAGAGCAGCATCTGTGGTAGGCAAGCACAAAGTATGGGGTCCATCAAGGTCTCGCTGACAGATCTCACTGCAAGGAGTTTAGGTGCACAGAAATCTACCTAAAAGCCCTGAGAAGGAGAAGACAGTTTTGATGGCAGATGATTTTCATTTTAGGGTGAGGTTCTCAGATGCACATAGATCTGAGGTACTCAAAAGACTAACCATAAGATATTCTGGATAATTTTATTCCCAGTAATTTTATACTTACTAATTATATACTAAAAATTAAATATATTATTATTTTAAAAGTCAATTTACCTTTAAATAAAATTTAATACAGTCAAATATTCAGAAAGCAGTTAATGAATATGGTCACAAAGCAAAAAATGCACTGTGTGCACAATTAATGAGTATGTACTATATCTATGAAAGACAGAAGGGACAGTAATGTGGTGGATTTAGTGCAGTGTGCACCCAAACTTTGCATGCTCATAGTTTCATGACTCCCCCTGCCAAGATGTGTTCATGAGAGTTACAGCACAGAAGATTTGTGACAAAAGATGTTTCAAGGATCTAACAAAAATATTTTGAGCTGGATATGTACTGAGCCATCATGAACACTCCAGGAAGAAAGGAAATTAAAGTGTGAATCAAAGCACATGACTGCATTGGTGCCAAAGAGAGAAGTTGTTGAGGGAGCTGTATAAAGACAAAAATGTTGTTTTTAGTAAACACAGTTTTGGTGATAAGTGTCCTTGAGTCAAGCTACTTGAATATAACCTTCAACGTCTATAAAACATGCTCACAGGGTATGCAAGTTGCTTGGGGTACATTTTTGCTGTGGTAAGTGGATATTCAGCAAGTGAACTTCCATGAATATTAACAAGCCTCTTGCAACTAAATCTCTACATACCAGACTCAATATTTACCCTGTGCATGAATTCTTAGTGAGTTTGATTTAAACTACAGCTATTTAATGCAAATACCTAATATTTTTCAACTTGCAGAACCTCAGCAAGGACTTGCACCATGCCGAAAAAATTAATGCTATTTAATTAATGCATAGTTAATGAAGAATACGAATTCCTCAAATAATAACTTTTACTAAGCAGGTAATAATAGCATTATTAGCACTTCATATCTCAAAGTCATCTGGGTTTATGGATATAGTGCAAAAAAGCCCCTGCAGAGAAGTGGTAATGGCAGCACACCTGAACTCTGAGTACTGGATCCTACCTTTGGTGATTGTTGATTCCAAACATGTTACTTGACCACTCCTGCTTTAGAGGTAGTTGCAGTGCTTATGTATGTCACTGTGGTGTCTACATGTAAGAGGATTTCATTTGCAACTTGTGTTTTTAATAGCTTTGGCATTTCAAGGTGTGGAGCTGAAAGTTGCTAAAAAGAGGCTAATCACTGTTCTTGTTTGAAGTAACTGCAGTTAAGTACTTTTCCTACAGTCAGTTGATGTATTTCTTACATTTTTTTTTTCTCTTTGCCTCTCTACCCCCTCTCTGGGGTTCACAGGCACAGCACTAGTTGTCCAGTGGGACCATGTACATCTGCAGGATAATTACAACCTGGGCAGTTTCACTTTTCAGGCCACCCTTCTCAATGATGGGCGAATCATTTTCGGCTACAAAGAAGTAAGTTGGGTCTGAAAATTATCATTTAAGTGGACAAATTATACCTGCCAGGATTTTCCCTACTTTTTTTCCGTGGGTGGAAGATATTTGAAAGATCAGCTGTATAAGATCATTTCATTATATTGCTCATAAGATCACTATTTTGCTGAAAATAATGTTTTATTGTAAAAGTGTTGTTCATATGATGGACTTAAAAACCATCAATGTGACTCAAATGTGCTACTCCTGGATTTCAACTGGACTTTTTTGCATGGTTGTAAGTGTTGAGTGTTTAGTAAATTCTTGGATTTTTAAGTAAATTCCTCTTGGTTTTTAAAAGATAGGGTCTAATTTGCTCAATTAGTTCACCCAATTTTGACCTGTTTGAAAATACTCTAGAATCAATGGTTAGTATTAAAAGGTCAACTTTTTCCTGCAGTTGTCATTTCTAGCCACTCACATATTTCAAAGTTCATATATTTCAAATAAGAAATAACTGGTTTGTATCACTAGATCTTTGAGATTTTCCTTCTGTTTGGTGAATCTTATGCTTAGATTGAAGCTATTTGGTTTGGCTTTATAGCATCAATATGTTTTATTGGGTGGGCTCTTCTGCATTCTCCAAGTGTTTCAGAATTCCAACTGTTGCTTTAGGTGATTTTTTTTTTCTTACTAAAATTCTGGAGCTGTAGCCCAGTTGAATTTTAGTGCTTTTGCCAGGAAATACTGGAGCAGTTGATCCTTGAGGTCCCCTTTCAGCCTGGTATTCTATGATTCAATGATTCTGTGATTCATGCAAATGAGAATCAGAAAGTAGACAAACTCAAATCTCTAGGAGCAAAGAAGAATTTCTTTCTTACTTGCTTGTTTGGTTTCGTTTGGTTTTTGGTTTTGTTTTGTTAGTTTAATCTCAGTTTGGCATGCAAACTGTGACTTTCTCTTCAAGATGTAAGTCTGTTATACATCTTGTGGTAAAAGAATTGTAGTCAATGATACAACTGATTGTCCAGACTTGAAAAAATCTGTTTTTACTCTGCTCTCTCTGATGTGTTGTAGTCATGCACCTTTAATGAAGAAGAAATAATAACACGCCACTTCATTAGAAAGCTAGAGAGGATCTGGCTTAGTCTACTAGCAGCAGTCATATCTTCACCTTGCAGTCATATCTTTGCACCTTGCAAGCAGGATTGCTGCAGAATGCTCTTACTGGATCTGTTTTGTAGAAGCAAAAATATTCTGGTATGCCCACGTACCTGGCTATCCTTTTCTTATAGAAGACATGCTGATGCAAGGTCTGCTTAGGTTCTTTTTCTGAATGTTGGTTACAGGCTAGAGCCTTCATCTACGAAAAGGGAGTTTATTTGCATTTTGAATCCAGCTTTACTCTGCATAGTGCTATAGCGCTTATGCTAGATCAAAGGATTGTGCACTAAAGCTTTGTTTATCTCCTGTTATTGAAACCTTTTCAAAGAAAGGCAAGAACTTCGCAAGAGTGCTGAAAATTTCCTGCCTCCGAGACCCAGAGAGGTGGGGAGGGACAGTCCTTCAATTTCTAATTTTAAGATAATTTTATCAAGAACTATATATGCATTCAGGCATTAAAATGGTGACATTTTCAGGAGACTACTATTCTTGGTTATTAGATACTCTGCCCTCTCTGTTACTCTCCAGCCCTGTGCAAAATGAATTTAATATCAATGATTAGTTGCTGCTCTAAATTGAAAGTATCTTGCATTTTTTCATAAAAGTAACTGATGATGCGGAGTGTCAGACAGTGGAAAACTTTATTAATTTAGGAAGAAGGAAGAAATGGGGCACCTCCTGTATAACAAGTGGTTCCCTAGAATTGCATGCAAGTGTGTCATTTAACCTATGGATAAACAATTACTGTGCTACAGCTGCTCAGGCTGCTTGCTCTCATTACAGTACTGGAAGTTTCCTCCAAAACCACAGTGCTTTTGTGGGAGGAGTTATGAATGTCCTTTTTGGTAATCTTGAGACTAGACTCTTGTTAATCTTGCGAAAACTGGAATTTACAAATGGAATAATGTGCTTTTTTCCTACTGCTGAATTTTTTAACTCATCCCCTGTCATGAGTTATTCTTGTCCTGAATGGAATTATTAAACATCACTTTAGAGCTATTTCACATAGCTAAGGAAAGAGGCTTTTAAAAATAATAGTAACATACTAATGATACGTAAATCTTTTGACAAAAGATTTTTGTAAAATTTTAGAAAGTTAAAATTAATGTATTCCATTAGGAATTACTTGGGGAATGGATTAGGAGGCTGAGATTTCTAGAAGACTGCTTTCTTTATTTGAAGTTTTTACTCCATCACCATGACCTCAGCTTTTCTCCTAAATGAGGAAAATTAAATAAAATTGCCAATCACTGATTGTACACAAGTTCTCTGAAAAGAACAAACAAGACACTTACAAATTTGAACTTGATTCTGGTCTTGAATATGGCTAGGAACTTATTTACTTTCCAGTGCCAAATCCATTGCTTTCTGAGGAAGTCCTTCCTTCTGGAACCATTTCCCTTGCTGGTGAGTCATGTTGTCAGGTGCCCCATTAACTCCAGTAAGATGACTTGTGTAAGTGCTCACTAGCACGACTAAAAGTTGCACAAGAACATTCCTGCTGTCTTTTTGGTGCTGTTTTTATTTTAGCATCACAGTCCATCAGAAATGACAATGATGTATGGCAAATCTGCAAGGTCTTCATGGCATTGTCATTGAAATCTCCAAGCTGAAGCACCATGTAAGAAATGAAGCAGACAGGTTGCCAGTAACTTTATAAAGCATCCCACAGGGGCTCTGTACTAGTGACACATTTATCGCGAAGAATCTACCTTCTATATAACTGTGTTTATACATTTAAGGGAGGTACAACTAGGGACTTTTATATCTAAAGCACTTAAGGTAAATTTTACCTTCTATTTCTTATTTATTCAAACCATTTGAGATTCTCTTTTTCACACCCTTGCTGCTCCCATATGAGGTTTGCTACCTCATAAACCTGTTGACCACCTGTTGACAGGATCTCAGCTGAGGTTTGCTGAATATGAAAGGAGCTGTTCTGCCCAATTTTCTGCATTCTGTTTTTTTCCCAGTAGGAAGCAACCTGAAGTTCACAATTTGTTATCCAAGATCTAGAACAGATTTTGAAAAAATAAACATTTAGAATAGGAGCTGAATCACCAGAATAGAGAAATATGGAGACATCAGAATATCTTTCAGAACTGGAAATTGTTAGGAGAAGGAGCTGTATAGTCAAGTTTTCAAAATGTGAAAACAATTTGAAATAAAGCAAGGTCCTATAGCAAACAAAATATTTATTTCTTTAGCAATTTACTTTGTTTACAGTCCACATACCTTCAATTTTAAATATCACTTTGCTTATGCCAACTGTTAGAATTCTGGCAAATGGTCAAGAAACAGCTAGCAAGAAAATTTTACTGATGCACCTCTGCTACATATGAAATACATTACAGTGCAAACTAGCTGACAGAACACAGCAATAAAGAAAAAAATTCTGTGATGGCATACTTTCTAGGAATTAGTAGTGAATGCTCATTTCTTATGTTCTAGATTTCACTGAAGTTCAATTCTCGAAAGTTTTGCTTCTAGTTGAACAAAATAACTATTCTGTATAGTCTTTTCCCATTAATGCTTAGAGCTAATGTTCCTTAGGGTAACATTTTGTTTCTTTTTCTGTCCATTATTGATACGGGAAAAAATAGGCAAAGGTACCACAGACCTTGTTAATCTTTTAGGGTATTTTTCTTAATTTGAGTAGCCTGAAGGCTTTCTTTGTTCATTTAAATAGTAATGACTCTTCATTTATGTGGTCATCCAGAAACCATTATTAAAGTTGAAATGCTTGTTCAAATTGCCCAGTATGTGAAGTTTGAAAATAATTCCAGAAGAAACTTGTAGTATAATTTCTTTCTCTTGTGAAAGGAGACAGAACTGAATGAAACTGGTTAAGTGCTAGCACTTAAATAAAATTTATGCCCCTGCTATGCGTGATGAAAATACAGTGTTTTCAGTAACAAGGCTACAAACTTTGTTATTGCTAGGTGAAAACTAACAGAAATTTAAGAAAAAAAAGAAAAAAAAATCTTATTGATGGATGTTCTGCCTTCGTTATACATGTCTGGCATTTCTTTGCCTCTTTTATTATTATCAAAAATATTAACATGGAAACAGGATCTTTGATTTTTGAGGTAGTCATTTTATACAATTTAAAAATCATGAGTAGGTTTCATGTAATTAACAACTATTTAGGAAACCATCAGTGAAAACCCTATATAAGCACTATTATTGTGTTACTCATTATTATTTTACAACATACTCTGTCTTTTATCTTTTACTCAGTTTTGAAGTGAGGCAGTAATTGCACCCTGCTTACCATCTCCTTCAGAATAAGGTTAGAGGCCATGATTTTCTTCCTTTTTGAAGGATAAGATTCTGGCATGACCTCAAAGTTGAAAAGAATTACTGGTCCCAATGACAGCTAGAATTCAGAATGAATTCTAAATACCTTTCTCCCCATTGTCAAAGTATATAATCCAAAATGTGGACATTAATGGCCTCAGTGCTACTGTGCATTTGGGGAATTTATTCATAAACTGGTGACTTGCACAACACAAAAGTTGGTCTTTTCTGTGGTAGGGCTAACACGCATTTTGTAATTCGTCTAGCTAAAAAGTATTCTCTGAAGGTAATGCCATAAAAATGCTTCCACCCATTAGCAACCACTTGCCCATTCTCAGCTTACTGTTCAGCTATTTAACATGTCAGCCTGTTGTGACATATCTTGCCATTCAGGTGAAGAATTCAGAACAGCAGCTATCTGCTTGCTACCAAGGTTTTGCTGTAATTTTCAGTACATTATTTTAATATTTAATACAAGCCTTTTATCAAAAGGGCATGTTTCCTCATAGGCCAGAGTATGGTAAAAGCCCATTTTATCTTGACGTCTCATATAAAAGATTTCACCTGCAATATGGCACTCAGTAAACTCACTACAAATATCTTTTTCCTGCCTTAAAAATAGGTATATGTTTTTTTGTAAATACAGGTTTAAAGACACTGTAGTTTTTCAGGAGAATAGGATTGTTCCTGAGTCATGGTTTCCCTTCTAGTTTGACTGCATTTCTGCCTGTATGACTTTTTGACACAGGCTGCCCTTCAGTTTGAAGAGCTGGCTATACAGATTTGATTTTTTTTTTTAAGCTTACACAAGCACTTGCTTCTAAACCCTATTTCTAAAACATATATCTAAACTTCTGGCTGCTTCTTTTATTAGACTGGACCCTACTACAACTTCCTTATTTGTTTTAGAAAATTATTCTGCAAGTTCCTTACTCTCACTAGAATGCCCAGCAGAAGAGCGTGGACATCTGCAGGGGTTTTGGGAAAATCTACTGAGTTATTTCTGCTATGAATTGTTCTAATTTCTCCTGAATGAAGTTGTAATGAAAATAAATTTATTTTAAAAAAACAAACTAAAACAAACTCACTGGTGGCATTAGTAGTGCAAGAACCTATTACTCCTTCCTGGGGGGGGTGAAAAAAAAAAAAAAAGAGAGAAATTACTTTGCTCTTTTCATAATTTTTGAGGGAAGTTTTCAATAATTCACAAATTCATAACAAACATGTGAAAAGGCACTAGACTTAAAATAAAGGAGTCTTATTCAAGGAAACCTCAGTGCAATTTCCTCTGATTTACACTTATACACACAAATTAGTATAATTCTTTTCATGCATCAGCCGCAATTTGTGCCTTGAGCTGCCAATTTTGCCAGTATATTTTGTCACACCTACTCATAATGCTGATTTCAACTACATTCTGTGTCCTTTCTTCATCTGTTGTGTTCCCTCCCTAACTTTGAAAAGAAATAGTCATTTCATCCTTCTAAACAGTGCTTTTTCTAACTTAATTTTCAATAATTTCACTAGAGTATCCTTAAAATCCTTTAAGACAGTTTCTTTGACAGCTAATGTAAGCTTCTCTTGTTAGTATTCTGCGACTATGAATAATTCCCTTATTTTGTTTATACTTTCATGCTGGAGAAAATTTATAGATTTATTCCTCATCTTTGTGAGTCTTTTATTTTGAAAATATGATTTTCAGCCTTCTTCTGTCATATTCTCCAATAACTGCATCAGAACTAAGCTGATATAAGCCCAATTTAAATGGATGTATTACTAGTATTTCTAAGCCACTTCTGTTTCTCACGGTGATTTAAGAACATCTCATGCCTTTTTTATACCACAGCAGATCATGTATGCAAAAACTCCTAAAAAAACAGTCACTAAATTAAGAAATGAAAATTTTTTTGCAATGTTAAATTCAACACAACATACTTTTGCCCTTAGTATTCTCATGTTCAGCTTTTACTAAACAGTTATCAGTGTAATGAGGAAAAAGCATAGTAACTGGTATTTTTGGAACAAGGAGAACAACTGCTGATGTTTAATTGAAGTACCAGAAGTCATGACATTAATTGACATCTAGACAGAGCTGACTCCTCATTCACTGGAAAAAGTCACCAGATTTTTAGTTTGGCACTTTTCTGCTGTGTGAAAAGTACTGGCCAGCAGTATAATTTTGATAGTTTTACACAGGTAAAGCCAGAGGAGGCTATTAGACTAGCTGAACTAACACCTTGGTTCTCATTTTCTTACACTTAATCCAATTTCATCTGTCTTCATTTCAGTAATTTTTGGTTAAATGAAGGCCAACTTTGAAATATAAGATATGCAACTGTGATCTGAAAGCAGCAGTGGGTAGAGAATCATAATTGTTCTTGTTTGTTTATCCCAGTGGTTAATAACACTCAGTCATAGAATAATGTAGCTTACTCTGCTCTGAAGGTACCTGCCTGAAGTTTCCAACTTCTGGGTATATCCCTCTGTCCAAGAGTTAAAAAAAAGACCCCGAGTAATTTTTTCCCTTTGGTAGTACTTGTTTATGATATCCTAGCCAACTTTCCGTTATCCCTTTGAGAAGCCAAATAGATAGACCTCTTTAACCCTCCTGTTAATGTCATTTGAAAACTGAAGATTACAAAATATTTTTATGACACTTTTAATCTTCCTTCTCTTAATTTTTTAGCATCTTTTTAAGAAATATGTCCTCTCAAAATCTGTGTAATGTATCAGTAATGATCTAACGTTCAGGTACAAGTAAAATGACCACCCCACTCCTAGGCTATATTTCACTGTTTGTGTAACCAAATATCATATTAATTAAGTTTTCTTGCTGTGATGTCCCTTCCGACTGCTGGAGTTGTTCAACCAATAAAAAACTGAGGTTCCTTCCAGAACTGCTGCATTCTAGACCACAGTCCCCAGTCCTCTAACTTGTGCTCTTTTTTCGTCTGAGTTACATCTTTGCAATTTTTGCAACGTCTAACATCGCTAATTGATCCAGGCGTTTCATTAATTTTATTCTGCTAGTGCCATCTGGAGAACTGCTTGGCATTAAATTTATGTCTCCTTCTCAGTCTTTGATAGAACTTTTGAATACTAGCTCTGATATCTGCAGAAGAAAGATAGGCTACTTTTGTGTTCAGTAGTAGGTGAGAGGTATTCCACCTTCACCCTGAGTGTTACTAGCACATCATCCTACTTTTTCTTCAACTGAGGGAAATAAATTGCTCAAAACTACAAACCTTTTCTGCTTTTTCATTAACAATTGTTTTATCTGTGTTAATGTGAATACTGTTATATAAGAAACAAAGGAGACTATGTTAAAATTCAAATTAAAACCAGTAATTTCTATCTTCAAAAAATTATTGGTGGTATTATGCTATGTTGTATAAAATATTTATTTAGGACTTGCAATTTACACTGGCTAAATGTTCATTTTATCAGTGCTCTTATTTTTAGTCAGAGTTTTTTTAGTTCAATATTTTAATGTATATCTTCATGTTTTGTCTTCCAGATTCCTGTTGCTGTAACACAGATAAGTTCAACCAACCACCCAGTGAAAGTGGGACTTTCAGATGCCTTTGTGGTTGTGCACAGGATCCAGCAAATTCCCAGTATGTAGAATCGTAGTGGTGCTAATGGTTTGGAGGCTTAGAAATTACTATAAGCTAATTTTATCAAGGATGATTAGCTGCACAACAAATCACTTAGTTAATTTCAACTTGTTAATTCAAGTGTAATTTTATTTGCTTGATAATTCCCAATATGGCTTTTTCTGTCATTGTTTCCTTTCAGCTGATAAATTAAGTAAATAAAACTAAATGGCCAGTCAAATAATGTCAGATTAAACTGCCATACAGCACAATTTGGTATTCCATAAGATGCTTCATTTGGAATATGTCTCCTTATTCATAGTGAAGAAGAAGCAACCTGTTCAAAAAAACCATCTGTATCCAAAAATATCCAGGCTGGAAGTTCTTGATACTTTATATACATTTTAGTGAGAGGAAAGAAGAGGACATGTAGTTGTTAGATAACATCTTGGTCTCACATAGTCGTGGCAACAGTATTGCAGGTGACATTCTCTGTCTTTTCTTTATATGGCTTGACTGAAAATGAATAGTAGGAAATCAAGTGTGATTTCTCCAACACTTTGTTTTAACATACTATGTACAGAACCCTTTGACGTTGTTTAGCCATTAGAGAATATATTCATTTTCCAAGTCTGCTGGTTTTATTTACATATTTGGAGAAAAATTACTAAGTTCGGTTTTTAATGATCCCCTGATAGCAGGATGTAGATGGAAGCAGCTGTGCTTGAACTAACTTCCTAGGAGGCACCTTGTGGTGCAGACAAAGCTCACAAAGACTGACCTGATCCAGCCCATCTTTAAGAGAGACTGCAGATGGGGCTGACACCAAAGTTGCAAGTGCCATTGGCTCTCAGCTCGTCCTATATCCTCATCACATAAACATATAAACAGTCTTTAACATGAGGGAGCATAAATCCTATATGTCCTGTCGTGAGGAATATGGAAAATTTCAGTACCATCTGTCACTAGTTATGAGCTCAGCGTAGTGTAAATGAGGTTGGCATGCCCAGATTTCACTTAAGAGATCAGTTTGTAATTGTGATGTGCCTGTGGTTGGATGGATTGGTTTTGAGTGTTTAAGAACAAATGAATCTAGGCAATCAAATTCTGTAGTGTGAGTGATGTTTGCAAGTGAATGATGTTTTTTTGTATGGAAAATATATGTTATATGTGAGTCTTTATTCTAGTTTGAATGTTTCTTTCCATAGCGATATTTCAGACACGCACCTTGTTTTACTAGCACTAAATAATGCTGGTTTTCATGAATGCCGAATTACTTACTAGTCTTTCTGGTGTTAGCATTTCTGTAATTTTTTTTCTAACATGACACTTTCTGCCAAGTGAAATGAGAATATAGTGTGGGTAAGGAGTATAAAATGTTCCACTGCTGTAACTGTTTTGATAGCATTATTCATGTATTACTGTTTGCAATGCAATGCTTTTCCCCCTAACTACCTCTAGCTTCCACTTCTGTGGAGGGGATGGTTCATGATTACTTTTGGTACTTTGCAGTTTACACAAGAGCTAATATTAATCATGAGAACCCTTCTTTTACAGTAGATTTTCCTGAAAGTCAATTGTGCTTTCCACGAAACAGGTTAATATTGATATGTACAGGCAATATAATAACACCTGGACAGAACTGGTAAATGATGTCAGTCCATAGAAAACCAGTATCAGATGCCCTTAAAATATGCACGTTCATGAATTTTTGTTTTTCAGAGGTGTTAAACCAACTACGGCTAATCAATTACTGAAAAAGTGATATGATAGAATTGTTATTTTACTTCATTTGTTAGCTCCTTAAAGCAATGGAAAAGTATAAATTGATGATTGTCCCAAAAGAAGGCAACTTATAGCCAGTTGCTCTAGCTTATCACTTTAGCAAAGATTTTGCCATCAAAAGAACCCAGTCTCCCTTTATGTTCATGGCTAGTTATTAAACAAACAAACAAAAACCCAAACAAACAAAAACAAACAAACAAACAAACAAAACCCACACACCATCACATCCCCCAAACTCTGCTGTTTCATGTTTGACCTTTGTCATTTGTATTTTTGTATATATTGTGCATTTTGAAAGGAAAGAGACAGTAATTACAACATAAGCCTATTTAAACAAAAATATCCTCTCAATTCTCAAAAATGCTGAATGTCTTTGGTGCAGTCTGTATGCTCAGCATACTAAAATTTTAGTATAACAGTCCAAGTTTTATTGAAGTAATTTCAGAAGATTTAGAACTATTTATCAGATTTTTTTTCAGATGTACTGTCCAAAACATCGGTAATAACTTTTTCAGTACTTCTGAAAGGTAGGTTCAAAAGCCAGACAAACCTATTTCATTCTGAGGAGAGACAACCTTGCTTTTTGATCAGCCATTTCATTTCAAAAGTACATTTTAATGAGTGCTGAAAAGTATCCTCTTGAAAAGACAAGAGCAAGAATGAAGGATTTTCTGAACTTTTTTAAATGGAGGACCTTGAGCATTTCATACCTATTTTTGTTAATATAGTCCTACATATAAAGGCTTTGCAGTAATGCCCCTTTCATCTGCCCCTAAAAGAATTCAGACACCTACATTTTTGTACCTTATCTTTTAAGAGTTAGAGCATAGAGATGGGAGATTTTTGGCAGGTGGCTTTCTGCCTCTTTTCTGTTTGATACTTTTCCTTGATCTGCCACTACTTCTTGCAGATAGACAATGCCTTTACTTTCAAGCCTATATGTGGTACTACTGTATTGTTGCAGATTGACCATTATTTTATATTTTAGATCTAGATCTAGATTTGCCTGTATATATTTTAGAGGTGTTTTGGAATGAATGGTACTGTGTGAAGGGAAGTAAATTTCTGCTTGACAGCAAGGTTAACTTGAAAAGCCCTAAATTCTGAAATGTATATGATAGCAAAAATGGCAAAGTAAGTATATTGATTAATTTCAGAGGAAAATTTTCTTCTTTTTCTGGGTAATTCAGTTGAAATCAGCCAGGCTCTGGACCTCTGCTTCTGATTTGTGAGATAAGTTAGAGGGACCACCTTGATTTCTTCTTCAGACAGGTTGAACACTTGTACACTATTTTTCCTTTTGTAGCAAAGACACCAAGAATATTTCTTGGATGTTTTCCAGTTAGACAACACATGATTGATGATGACAAAGCTGAGAGATAGCTTTACATGTTCCTCCAGCAAGTTTTCTCTCTATTTTTCAACATCTTCACTGCTTCAGGAGCCTTGTCCCTTTCCCATTGCAACCACGTTCTCTTCCCTGTTCCCTTTCATTTCTTGTTTATTTCTCAGCCATTCTGTTCTTGGTCCTTCTTTCAGTTGTATGTGGTGTTCTTTACTCTCCCTTCTGCAGACTCTCAAGGTCTCTCTCTAATTTCATGACCATCTTTCCTCCCTTCCATTTTTCTTTTCCACCAGGGTCACTACATTTCTCTCCTTTGTTTCAGTTCTCTCTCCCCTGTTGTCTAACTTTTAATTGGGCAAGAAGAAGAAATAAAAAAGCATTTGCTGCAACCTACTTTTGTATTATAGAAATAAAAAAGCTCACCAGTGAGCCTTCCCAGGTTGTGCTTTGTTTTCCACAAAAGCATGAAATACACTGGTAAAATGAGAGAGTGCCAGGCTCAGGGGATCTACGCAGTCTTGCACTTAGAGATAATGGCTAGTAGGTTTTTCTCCACAGTGAGACATACTTCTCCATGATCTTGGCCTCTACTGTATTAGATACAGGGTTTTTAGGAAATCCATGCCTTGGCAACTCAACATTTAATCACACTGAAATTATTCAACAACACTCTGTACAGAAACAAAATTGTAGCTATGTGTTAGTAATATTCCAGTTTCGGTGCAATTAGTGTCACTCAATGTGTAGTGTACCTCAAGCATACAACTAAGTGACAACTCTGCATGCTATAACTATTTGCTGAAGATGTCTCTCCAGTTTGTTTACAGCAGTGAAGCCTCTGAAAGAACCTTGGCATTACCTTCCTGTAGGGTAAAAGATGACTAGCCGTTTTTGTTGTGATGTCTATTGTATAGACTTGCAGAACCACTTGGGAAATCTCAGTCTAATTTGCTGCTGACTTACTGACAATGTTGTCATTTATCCCTGTGGGAAGTGGGCCTCATAGTAATTGGTCTAAATTCACAGTGTTTAGACATCCTTTCCACCAGAGTAACTAATCCCACAGAGTACCAGCTCCTCCAGCCCTGTATGTTTGTCTGCTGGTACAAAAGGGCTGCTGGGTTCCTTGAGCTAGATGTGCGATTCAGGAGCAGTGAAGGAAAGGGCCAGGCATGCTGCTGACCATTGGCAGCATGACAGGTGGTCAAAGTTTAAAATATTCTCATAACCCATTACAGACCAGTCTCAGAGTGAGGCAGTTTGGTGCAGAGTGGGTTAAGGGAATAAAGCAAAGTTTTCACACCTAGATCCTGTACTAAGAGTTACTCAGCTGGCATGAGGAATTGAGGTAAATCTGAAAGGACATAGAGAGTGTCAAAGTAAATGATTTTTGGTAGACACAGAGCATTGGGACAGTACATTTTTTTCTACATTGTTCATAAAGAAGGTGTTTTCAGAGCCTACTTCACTAGTTTGCTTGTTCACAAATTATATGTCTTTGACCTGTGGCTTCCAAGTTTGAAAGGATTTTTTTAAGAGAATGATAAAATTACTACAACTCAGAGATCTGAATTTTTGTCTAGATTCAGATGTGTGTAATAGTCAGTGACCAGGAGCAATTGTGGTGGTGTTTGGATTACAGGCATGTTTGGTCCCAGTGTCAGCGCCTCAAGAATTAGCTAGGTAATATTCATAGAATCACAGAACCAACCGGGTTGGAAAAGATCTCCGTGATCATCAAGTCCAACCCTTTAACTTTAGCAATACAAAGCTGTTAAAAACAAAGAATAGATTGCTTTGACATTCTGATTGCCCTACCTTTTGTGGTGGTGGCAATCAGACATACCAGGCTGGCAAAATATATATTTGCCCGAGGGTCTTATTCAGTCAGAGATGTTAAACAAGGTTCCTCTCAAGCAAAGTCAGTGGCTGTATAGCACAGCAGCTGTGCCCCACCCCTCTCTATGCCTTATATTTCTCAAAAACTGCTTGCAGCTTACTGGATATGTCTCATAAATTGCTTACTTCAAATTGACTTCTGGATAATCAAATACACCCTCTTACCATTTGTGTTTTCTCTATCAGCAAAACTTAAAAGTGAAAGTGCAGTTGTGTGAATACATATGGCCTTGTTTAGCAGTTTTTTTCTGTATGTATGGCCAATCCCAGTTCCCTAGAAATCTTTCAAGCAAAGGTTTTTATTTGTATGAACATATAATTTAAAAACTCTGAATGACTTCTCCAGTATTTTCTCATTTTACTGTATGGCAGGTTTTAGCTGAGAAATGGTGTATGAGGAAAAGTGATTATGTAATAGGAAAGATACTGAGAGATTATTCAGACACATATTTAGAATGGGGTTTTATGAGTTACTGACTCTTCAGACATCTTAAGAAGTCACTGGTGCTCTCCTGGTACTGATCCATCTCCAGAGCACTCTCCCTATCTAGTACATTTAGTCAATTCTGGCAGTTCTCTTTTGCTGAATACTTATATGGCATCATTTAGTTTAATACTACTGTGATAAAATCACAGAGAAGTGTTTTGTCACACCAGAATCTTGCACATTTATAATTTACCGATCCCTTGTCTAATCCCTTGAAAGGATTCTTTCAACTGGCCTTCTGACCCACCACGTTATCTCTCTGGGTCACTGAGGAATGTTCTTACCTCAAGTGGCTGGTGCTTTCTTCAGATTTTTCTGCTGGGACTGTACCTTTGGCCTTGTGTTCAAATATAGCACATGTACATGCAACAGAAGCAAAATAACAGTTTAAACCATGCTATAAAAATTAAACCAAATGTGAAAAAAATCCAGAATCTGTTATTGAAAAATGTGAGTTATTCAGTTAAAAAAGTGTGTTTGAGAACCGCAGACATATAGAAATGAAAAATGTTTTCTTGACTGGGAAAAAAATATATACATATTTTCTGACACTCAGAACGGGGACTGGTACTTCAAAAGTATATATAATGTACATGCAAAAAGTCTTTTCCATTCCTCCCTTCCCTGGCAGACCTTATGTAACATTTCTTTTCAGCAAAATACCTCTGTATAATGCTTAAATATTTATCTGTTACTGCATCAAATAGTTTCACTAGTTCTTGTCATTTTAAGGTGTATACTGCGGTACATGGGCTCATAAGCTCTTTGTGATTCTGCACTGGTGTTCTTTTGTGAAAGAGCTAAATAGATAGCACAAGACAAAGGAAAAAAGGTTCCACCTGAGTGACAGGCAATGTGTGTCCTGGGTTGCAGCAGGAGTGTGTGAGGAGGGTGAGTGGAAAGCATCAGGGAGAGTGTTCATTTTTCTGTTTATACTGTTGAGTTTAGCTTTTTTACCCAGTTTTGTTAAGGGGGTACAGGTTCCGAATTCTACATAGGAAAAGTGTATTTTGAGGATCTGAGCATAGTGTATATCAGTCAAACTTTCGAAAGAATCTGGGGCTGCATGTTTTTACAGCCTGACCAGGCAGATAAATTCAAATGCCCATGTTTCCAACAACCTGCGTGCAAGTATATACAAAGCCATTAGAAGGTGACTGTGCAAATACCTCTCTGTGCTTAGGTTTCTTACAGTAGATGGATGTCTCATATGCAAACTCACCACCTCTGGTTGACACAGTCATCTTTCTGAAGAAAAAGATCAGATGTGAGTCTGACAGGAAGTGGGATTTAATGGGAGCAAGAGTCATGCTGAAATATGCATGATTAGAATTATTACTTTTGATAACACAATTCTCTTAAAAGTAGTGTTCTTCAAAAATTTCACGCACTGGATGAGGTAAAAGTACCTGTGCCCTGAGTCACTGATTCTTACCAAATTTTTTGAAAGCTAGATTTCTCATTTATTCCTTATTTATTGTAAGCCCTATGAGGAGTCCTTTAGGAAAGGTTCAGTGTTAACAGGATCATAGCATACCAGTCTGTACCACTACTGATGAGAGGACCCTTCCAAGGTCTGCTGACCTCCTTCACCACAGTCCAAGTTGCTGGCAAAGGGCCCTGGTTTCACTACTCCAGACTTAAAAGAGCCTTCTGTTCCTGAGACATCTAGTCAAAGAGAGACTGATGTGGGTGAAGAAGATGTGGCTTAGACTGTTTCTTCTGTCTTTATTGTGCAGTTGGTAACCATGATTCAGTTTTGGAAACAAAAGTTTCATGTGGCTCTAGTCCAAAAAGTATCTAATATTCTTCATAAAAATAACTGTTGGATTTGTACTCAAATGCCAAAAATTGATGATGAGAATAGCAACTGGCCTTTAATTGGCATCTTGATGAATGAGACAAACTTCATCAAAACCTACAAACTTGAGGACTATCCATGGATTCCCACACCTGGAACTTGAGGGGGCTCGTCTGGGATGAAATGGAGTACAATTAAAGTGTCAGCATCCACCATTTGAACTTATGTATTCACTTGCTTATTTTTTTGGACAGAAGAATAAAGACATTTGTGGGAACAAATTACATCCTTCAGCATTGTCAGGAGTTCATTTCAAAGACAGTTTTTTGGTCCCTCTGATTTGGCAGGTGCTTTTATGGGACTGACCATCCTGTGATCATAAACGTCTTGCAGCTGGCAAGAGATTTTTCCTACCTCAGCACATGATTAGGTTTGTCTTGAAAACTCAGAAATTTCTCTCTAGTAGGTTGGAAGAACATGGCTAAGGCATTTATTGGGGTAAACTTTGGCACATGCTCGTATCTGTCTTTTAACTAGTCAGAATGACTTTGTGGGTCAAACATAAAACTAGCTTAATTGTAGGTTAATTTCATACTGAAAGAGAAATCTGCTATCAGGAGGGGTGAAGTCATAGCAAAGCTTCAAAATAAATTGCAATAGGAAGTGCTTGGCACAGGTGCTGATTTGAGCTAAACAGAAATAATATTTTCTGGAAGCCAGACACTGCCCACCTGTGCCTGAGAGCTAAGCCATGCAGGACTGGCAGCACAGAAGACCACCTAAAACTGAGTTTATGGCTGTCTACAAGTCATTTTTCTTCTGTTGCATGTAGACTCAGACCAGCCATTGACCAGAGTGCCCTGTTAATCCTTTGTATGTAACCCTTTATTCCTCTGTGGAATGATTCCACAGGGTCAGTGATTACCATTAGTTTAACAGGCCTTCGAAAGGAATATAAATATGAAACCAGCACATAAGAAAATTGTCATTTTCTGTGTCAGACTGGTGATATAGGCTGTTTTTTTAGTTTTCAAATATAAAAGATTACCAGTCTGCATTGCAACTGTGCACATAAAATCTAGAATATTCAAAATATGTTATAGGATATTGATCTGGGAAATAGCATGTGATTTTTTTCATGCTTATCTTGTGCTTGAGTCTTACAGCCGCCTGTGAGTTCAAAGCTCATAAGAAGAGTGCATTGACTATATTGAATTTCTTCTTTGAGAAACTCAGGGGCAGTCAGCTTGTGTAAAGATTATGCGTAACATTGGCTGTTTAGGAAGGCTTGTCTTGTCTTCTTTAAAACAATGTTATAATATGAAAAATATTCTAGTACATTTAGATGGGAGCCAGCTTGTAGCTAACAAATTTGATTAAGCAATGAAATCAGTTTTGTTTGCACATCTTGGCAAGAACTGTCAAAGTGAGCATATAAAACATTTTCTCTCAAGTCTGTAAGCTGAGAAATGTCTTACCAAGCATCTGAAATACACTCGAAAATGTCTGACAGCAGAGTCATACTCTCTAGAATTTTTGCCTAAATCAAATCACTAAGATGCTTGAGAGCACACTCAGCATTTTCATAATTCTTTGCCAGGAATAGGTACTGTCAGCTCTGAGGGTTTCTCAAGTGAAAAATTGTCTATCTTTACATGTTCTTTCATGATGTCTAAAGTTAAAAATATATTCTTGGAGAAAATTGGTGCCCTGTGTGCCCCTATGGAACAGTGTGCAGTCGTTACATCCACTATTTTTCACCATCTAAAGAGTGTAAAATAGTAAAATATGTTTTGTTTGTTTTTTTTTTTCTTTCTGGTAGATGTCCGTAGAAGAACAATTTATGAATACCACAGGGTGGAGCTACAGATGTCAAAGATTACCAATCTCTCAGCTGTTGAAATGATACCTCTCCCAAGTAAGTAAAGCATAAAAAGCAGGAGCCAGATCTTGGAAGCACCTCCCTCTTCCTCGCAGCAACACAAACACGATTTGAAATATTTTGTTTTATCTGTGGACTTGGATTCATGAACAGATTCCCATATGGATTATGCATTTATACAGAACATCCTCATGTATCTCAAGTTAGTTTATAGGTATGTAGCTCCCAGTAGGTTCTGAATGAAATTTGTGCCAAAACATTTTTTTCAGAAGAATGATTATATTGCCTTTAAATTTGTTTCCTCAAGAAAAGAAAAAAAAAAGAACAATTTTCATGCTTGCAAGGCAAACATAAATTCTTCTGTGCACTGTGCATCACATCACAAATGAATATCCCCAAACATATTTTGCAGTTCATCTCTCTCTTTTGTCCAAGGTAAAACTACATTGGTTAGAAATCTCTGAATTTAAAATGTCAGCTGTACTACTGTGAAAACAATAAAAAACATCTATTTTTCTTACTTTTTAATCCAGTTAAAGTTCTTGCACACTTTTCTGCTACTCTTATCTGCTTATATCTGAATGTTAGCGACACCAAGGAATGTTGGAACTGGGGAAAAAAAGAGATGTAAGGAAATTCTGAATATTGAGCAAGAAAAAAGATTAAAAAATAGCAATGAAGGTGAATGAAAGATGTGGAAGTGGTAATAAGTTAACAAATGGAATACAAATGGGATCCTACAGATAAATGTACTTTTGTCAATGCAGTTGTGTGATGCATTGTCATAGGCTGGGTTCAGGGTCTTATTTTGGACGTGTGAACCTGTTGAGTCCCTAAACATGTATTATCAGAAGATGTATTCTTCTTTTGTCATTTTTATTTGCATTATTTGTGATACTAATATAATAATGTGTGTTTGTTTATCTACATCTCAGCTTGTCTCCAGTTTACCAGCTGTGGTCCCTGTGTCACTGCCCAGATTGGTTTCAACTGCAGCTGGTGCAGTAAACTCCAAAGGTAAAGAAAAGCCATTTTTTTGGTTTGGGTTTTTTTTTTTTTTTTGCCTTGGCTATGCAGCTGTGCTTAAACAATGTCCAAAAGCATCTCCTATAGGTTATTCAGTATAAAGAGTTCTTATATTTGGTTCTTTTATACGTATGCATTCACAAGAACACAAACCTCAAGTGCAATCACTAGCAACACCCCATTATCCCATTTCACTTCAGCAATTAGGCAAGAATAGTCAAAAAAGTTGTTTTGGGAGTTAAGCCCTTGTTGCTGTTTCTTTAGTCATACTTTAAAATCCCTATGAAGGAGAACAAGAAGAAAAAATCATAATAAAATTCATATTTTCTCCCTATATCCCTGGCTTCATCAAAAATATTTTAACCACATGGGGATGCAGGGTGTTATGCAACTATGAAAACTTACTTTTCAACAGCAGGGAGACCAGCACACCCAAAGAGTCAGAGTATTTTTGGTTTTAACCTGTCATTATACTTGGAGGGAACTTGGGATCTCCTCAGCCTCTCACTGCCACATTAATGAGGACAGTCAAGTCCATGGCAGGAGCGCTTTAGACTCTGAAGCAGCTGGAGCACAGCTGGCAAAATGGAAACTCTGCAGCTGTAGCTTCCCAAAAAGTTCATCACCACTGACCTTCACTAACCTTCATAACAAGAATTTAACACCCATTCTCTGAAACAAAATGCAGTATCATAATGGTTATTTATTGTTGTTGTGTTTTTCAACCCTAGTGATTAGGTTCAGAAATGTTATGTATAAAATGGATACATAAAGAAATGACAAAAAGCTATTAACATTCTAAAATAGTCCAATAATTTGACACCATATTGAAAAAAAATAACTAGCTGATGAACATGGCACAGAATTAGAAAACTGGGGTCACTTTTAAAATGTTTTCTTAAGCTTAAACTCCTGTAGTAAGTCACTTGAAAAGTAACTCTGTTCCCCATTTATCTTGCAAAAAACTTCTTAGTGGAATTAGAGCTAAGTGAAATCTTGTAACAGAAAACATCAAATCAAATATCTTCAAAATACTTTTAGAAAACTGTTCCAACCAAGTATGAGCAGTTCATGGTTGCTTTAGCTGATTCCTTACTTTCAACATTGCTTGATTTTCCTTCCATCAACAAATGTTGTAGCACTGAGTTTCTGTTGGCTTTGGTTTAGCAAGGCCTGTTGTTTTGTGGCCAGTGTTCTTATTTCTGTTTGGATAAACTCAATTATATCGTAAAGTTCTGACTCTTGCGAAGGACAGGCAAACCTTGAGATCTTTTGTGGTTTTCTATATTTTCTGAAGAACTGAGTTTCCTGGGTTCTGGAATTACTGGAAAATCTGTTTCACTCACTGAGGCACAAATTCACTGTGGAGAATTAAGTTTTATCCTTCACCTTTAGCAGGAGCAATACCAGGCATGTAGTCACACTTTGTTTCGTTCCACTTATTTCCGTGAATTTGTGGCTGCCCACTCACAGCTGGCAAGGTGTGATTTACTGCTGAAAAATATACAGCCTGAATACATCTATTCAAATAAATTTTTAAGTAAGAAAATCTTACTTTTTGTTTTACCTGTGAAGATGATACTGCAAACAAAAGATGAACCTACTGTGAAGTGGTGATACACTGTTTCCAAAAACCAGCTGGCTTCATGCTGCAGCATGGTTGTGTCTTTCATGAGCTGCAGCAGATAGACTGAACAGTTTTATTGCTATTAATTAGTCCATTACTGACAGTAGTGAGACAATCACTTCATGCAGTTTTTCTTTGGACATTGTTTGAACTACCAGCAAAAGCAAGAACTCAAGAGGATTCCTTAGAAAAAAAGATGGATCCAGAAAAGCAAACTAAAAATATGCTTTTACGTGGGAATTTCAGTAGTTTTAAAACAGTCATACCATCCAACTTGCATTTATTAAGATGAACAATATTCAGTCAGTTTTTAGCAAATGGAAAATGCTGTACAGAGTCAGAAAACAGTTCAGAATAGAAGGATCCTAGAAAAGTCATCTAGACTAACCTGCCACTCAAAGCAGAGCCAGCTGTGAGATCAGAGTGCTTTGTTCATGACTTTGTTCATCTGGGACTTGACCACTAAGGCTGTGGTCCAGTCCCCAGTACTTCTTAATCTTATACAAGATTTTACACCTTATATTTTAGCTTGTTATTTCCTCCAGAAACATTCCTTTGATGATGATGTTTGCCTCAGGCCTCATTACCTTTCTTGGCCACTCTCCTCCAACTTCTGAAATTAGCAGTTTATTTTAACTATTTCAGCTCTACAGACAAACAGATCTAAAATACTCAGTGGTTACATATTTTGTGAAAAGAGGCAATCTGCTTTCCAAAATGTGAAGACTGAACATTTATTTAGTTACACTTGCAGGGATTATTGTGATGAGGACTCGTTCCTTTCTCAGCTTTGAAAATTTTCTGCTCCCTTCTAGTTCTGGATGCTCTCTCTCACCTTTTATTCTAATGCTTCTCTTTTTTTATCTTGCTGTTTTTCAGAGTGTATATTCATTTTAGGGAGATTAAAAAAAAGAAAAAAATCTTATTCCTTTCTCAGTGGAGATGTCTGGATCACAGGAGAATACTCAGAATCATTTGCTTCAGTACCACACTGTGGTTTTGTTCCCTTCAAAAATAAATTTGCTGTGTTAAAACATTCTTTTTGCATATGATTAAGAAGCATTTGCTCAACAAGAAAATCTAATATCCTCGTTAAAAATTATAAAGGATAGAAAGTTGTGAATTCCTTCACCATGGTGCTTCAGCTTTTTCTGTGTCACTGCTCTTCAGTCACCAGCCTTGTAATTCAATGGAGACTTTTATCTCCTGTTATGATATACATTGTTCTGCTGCAGTAGAATAAAATCAGCTTGAATGAAGCATTAACTTAGACATTTCAGAAGTGCCTGGAGTACAAAGAAAATTAATACTTGCTGTCCACTTTCAAGTGGGTGGTCGTAGGGCTTTTTGACGCAGGAGTAATGCAGTAATGCTTCTCGGTTACAAAGCTGACTGGACACACTGGTCCAGGAAGTGAGGAACCAAAACTATCTCTCTTGGCTATAGGCAAAGCCCAGGATGGGGAAGTCAATTAGCCTTTGATGCAAAAGCCCGAAGAAGGCTTTGAACTGGCAGTGACAGGTTTTCAGAGTACCAATTTTCTACCAACTGATCTAGCACTCAGATTTATGCAGAGGGAGAATGCCTGTTTGGTAGTGTGGGGACTGAGGCAACAATGAGGGTCAGATATGGCTGGAACACCCAATGATGTTCCTTCTGTGGTGCTGCAGTAGTAGTTTGGTGCTTTAAAGTGAGATCTTCCAGAGCAGCCAGACTTCTGTGTGGGTTACAAGCAAACACGTACAGAGAAACAGAAGTCTATACTAATTTTACGAACCTTTTTTCTCAGGAAGTCATTATGCCATTAACCAACAACATTGTTACAAGGAACGACGTTACTATCAGGAACACCATCTTGGTTATTTTTTCTTCCTTATATAAAATGTAATCCACTTATTTAATCATTCACACAGCAAAGTACAGTTGTTTGGAAAAAAAAATTTATGTAAAACCTGTAACTGCACAAGGAAAATTGACCAGCACACTGATTGCAGAATAACTGTACTCCCCCATGTGGGCAGTCTGTGTTGGAATGAAAATAACTTTATCCTGCAACAGTGGGTTGTTTCCTACCTGTAACTTCAGCCCAGCTGCTGTGCGAACTCTGCGATGGTTGGAGAGACAGGTTCACTCTGTACGTGATCCAGGGCAAAATCCTCTATTCCCGCACTCTCTACAAGCTTAAATCACCATTAGACTTTTCATAAGGGGTCATCAAACTATCCACTCTGAAATCCAACATGATGTGTGTCATACAATTTTATCATGACTAAAGCAAAGACACATCATTTTCTTTCGACTTCAGCAGATGAAGGATCCCACTAGGAGCTGATTTTTTTTTTGAACTATGTATATTTTATAACTGTTCATAAGTAAAACTGTTCAAAAAGAGATTAACTATAAATATGTAAGCTAACTTTCTACAACACCAGATCCATATCCATAAAATGCCAGAAATGCTTTAGTAGAAGCCCCACAGGAGTCACCTGTGGCTGAAACTTGCATCGTTTACTCTTCATTATCTCTGAATTGCTGACATGTAAAAATTGGGAGAATTCATTAATGTTAGATTTGTTTATATCATCTTTTTATGCTTCTGAAAATGTTTCTATACTCTAGGCATTTACAATAGCTTTCATTTTAGAGATGTCATTTTCTAGGAAAGTTTTCGGACTTTTAAGACAAACCTTGCTGTTATTTTATAGTTTCAGTTTGTAAAATTTGCTCGCATATACTGAAATAGTGAGTTCCCTTGGAAATATTTGAAGTTAGTTGTCCAATTAATATTTTCTAAATATTGATGATTTTATTTTAATGAACTTCAGGAAAGTCTCAGATTTGGGCAGTGAAGTGAAGCTGATATTTCAGTGCGTTCAGAAGTAAGTTCAGAAATAACTACAAAGAGGCCATTCTTGCAATCTATGCATGCTGGAGACTGCTATTTTGAATGTCTCATGCTTTACTTCATTAATGCAGTATAAAAATGTCTCCTGCTCCTCGCAACATCAGCCAGTTTTGGTGTGGTACCATCACTGTAACACTGAAGATAGGGAGCTGGAGTACTGGAGTACTAAGGGCAACAGCTGTCAAAAGTTTAGGTGATTGTTTTATTCGGGTGTCACTGCTGGTGCTTATACTCAAATTTTTAATCCTCAAAACTGTCTGCCTTATGCCAAGAGCACCCAAAACCCTAATAGCTAGATCCACAAGGATGTTTTGTTGGCAGACTCACTTAGGTTTTCAAGGGAAATTATGCAGAATAGGAGAACATCTTTTCACCAAAATCTGGACTTAAGTATCTAAGACCAAAAAGGAGTCTAAGGCTCAAACAATTTGTCTGAGGAAAGATCTTCAGCTGAGTCTAAGCAGGACTCAATAATGAAATCCCTGAGCCCCATAAAGCTCCTTTACTCATTAGGGTTGACACTGCCCTTAACACAAAAGTCTCTCAATGATCAGAGAACCCCCAGAGGCATAGGAGGTAAGTGAACATGGGTTCTCTGAAAACAAGTCACCCCTGAGAATGGCCCATTAGATGTGCAGATGTGTAAGCCTGAGCACTGAAACTTGCTTGCATGGCTCCAGCTCAGACCAGTTCCACTGCCCTCAGGCACTGGCTGCCTGGGGAGTCAAGGTTGACTCCTGACACTGCTGTCCAGGTAGCCCTTCTGGGGACTTTCTTGGGTCTGCAAGGGAAGTGAGATTTGGCTTTGAGAGACCCAGTTTACAAGACATCTTCTCATATTAAGTGCTTAAATGCACTCTTATACGTAAAAGTCTCTGTTTTCCAGAGTATGCATTGAATAATATGGTTTGAAATCATACCAGTTTATGGTATTGACCCATAGAGTGCAAACTCCCTGTTTGAGAGATGCCCTGAAACAGACTGTACAAATTCCAGGGCTTTCTGTGTGTAGTGATGAGCCAGGACACTCCTTGCACTCCAGGAAGAGTCATCTTGCCCACGTGTGTATGCACAGCTCCCAAAGCTTCTTATACTCTTAAAGCAATCCTGAGCTAAAATAAAATGAAAGAATCCCATTTGTGATACATTTCACTTCAGTGTTTAATTTTGTGTGCCAACAACAGCACTAGTTATATAAATGGAAAGGTTATGGCTGGGTTTGGTGGAATGTGTTCTGAGCAAAGTGAAAAATCAGAAATGTGTCTGGGAATAGTAGCAATAATGTGATTTAAGTCTTGGTACTTCTAAGCTTTTATTATTATGATCACTATTCCCATCTAAGCAGATAATAAAGAAACAAGTTGTTTTACATTCCTTGTAGAAAGCTGGAAAGCAGGGGAGGGAGAATCTTTACCCACCTGCAGTTCTTAAGAAAACATGTTACAGTTGAAATATAAAGTGACAGTTTTCCATAGAACCTTTATGGTAATTGAGATAAAAAACGAATGCCTATTACTTGTCTTCTGAACTTCTGGGCAAGTTTGAAATGTCTTGCTTGTTTATTCTTCCTTTAGAAGGAAATTGGAAACATGTTTAGTTAATTTTCAAATGTGAGTTTGCATCTGGAAATTTTTAATATTGGGAAGAAGAAAAGGGTTAGGCTTTTTGTTTGTTATTCTGTATGTCCCAGCTGACAAGACCTATTTTCGTAAAAACTGACTAAAATATTGTAGTATAAATAACAGTTTTATGTAATCTAAAATGTTTATCAGCTAAGCAAAGCACCTTCTATACAGAATTACAAAAAAAAAGCGCAAAAATCATTATCATTCTAACTACATAAACCTCCTGATTTACAAAAGAAAATAATTAAATCCAAATAAGGAACACAGGATCTTTCTCCACACATGGCTTACTGTTTGGTGTCTACATTTTCCTTAGCTTTTATTTGACAGCTGACACCACAATGAAGGTTACAGATTCCACTAGAGAAGGAGGGAATGGCAAACCACATCACTCAGCTTGGTGTCATCTGCAAACTTTCTGGAGGTGCACTCAATCCCGCTGTCTGTGTCATTGATGAAGGTATTAAACAGCACTGGTCCCAGTACAAACCCCTGAGGAGCACCACTTGGAACTACTGAGACATTGATCTTTTGACACTGCTTTGTAGATGCAAATATCTGATCAGTTCCTCATGCACTAAACCATCCACTCATCAAAACTCTGTCTCTCCAATTTAGAAAAAAGGATGTTGTGGGGGACTGTGTCAGAGGCCTTATAGAATTCCAGAGAGGTGACATCCATAGACCTTGCCTTGTCCACTGATGTTATCACTCCATCATAAGGCCACTAGGTTTCTTCAAAATGCTCACTTTGAAATGCTTTCTCATTTTAATGATTTGAGGACTTAATTTTCTTTGTTCCGTTGCTTTGGAGCTATTTCAAACTAAAAAATGGCAGGAAGAATTGCTGATTTGTATTCAAGCATTTTTTACCCAAGCACTAACTGACAGTAGTGTGCTGTTACTACAAAATTGGCCACAGTATCTTAGCCATTGAATTACAAACTAAAAAAAAATGAGGCAATTGTATGGATTAAGTAAACCACCAGAGGGAGCATATATAATCCAATCAATGTAATAGTTTCATATACAAATGACAGGGAAAATCTCATTTTAAATGCTTAAGAAGGGCTAGAGTTTTAAAATACAGTGTATTCTGTTAAATGCGTTCCATTCTATCAATGTGTCTTGATTCATGAGTTTGCTGATCACTGCTTCAAAAAAAGCAAAAGAAACATGCCCAGGTTTTGCCTGTCTGTGTTCCACTACTGCAGTTCTTTATACTGGAGTGGTTTTACATGAAAATAGCTACACCTAACACCTGGGTCTTAACAACTGGATTGTTGAATTAGGTCAAATTTACCCTGTGATAATTGAAAAGTGATGTCAGTACTCTTTTTCTAACTGGTATGTTGTTTCTTTGCTGATAATGAAGCAATCATATTGCAAAACTGAGAATCAGAGATTACGGCCATTGTCAGAGTTTGATCTTATTAAAATGCAAAATATTTTTCTTCTGTTTTAAAAGTTGTGTTGAAACATGAATTGATTCTTTTAATCAAGTGCAACAAATGTATCAATAATGAATGTGTAAATTTGTCACCCCTGATACATTACTGATAGGAAAGATACAATAAGTAGATCTATACCCTATTGAGCAAAAAAAATTGCTCTACACCCAGCTTCTTCAAATACTTTCCAAGCTGCTTGCTCTTAATTTGACAAGCTAATTTACACTCATGGACTGCAAGAAACTATTAGGAAATTAGCATTCAATAATTGAGAATTCTGTATGCATGGTAAGCCTGATGGGAGTAAAGTAAGAAAAGAAAGTGGCACGAAAGTGTTTAATGAACAAAGCATTGATGGTATTGTTTGATGAAAAATGCCTCACAAGAACACAGTAATAGATATTCTCAAGTATGATGGCAGTTCTGTTTAGAAGATGGTGTAAGCTTCAGTGAACCTGAAGGTACACTTAAAAATACATAATGGTAAAGATGTACGTATAAAATGTACATAACAGTACATAACAGTACGGCTAAGGAACGTAGATAATCCTGACCTCATGACGTGTTTTTATTGAAAGTTAGTTTGCAGCCAGAGGAATTTGCTATTCACTGAGGTTCATACATGAATAAATAGCAGATTAATAGCCTTTCTACATTTTTGGTAAGTTTGGAATTTGTTAGTAGCTGGAGTCTGTGGAATTATTGTGGAATTTCTGTAACTCCCCTTGAGCACAGATTGTCTGGAATAATTCCTATGTTTAATACAAATAAGCCTAAAAAGCTTAGTCTCTAAACAGAACCCAAGTGAACATGCAGTAGCTCATGGGGGCTTAGCACAAGTCAGAACAAGACCAGCCAATTCACCAGATATGGGGCAGGACCCACTGGAGTAGAATCATCCCCTTGCACGGTTCAAAACAGATAACTCACATTGCCTGAGCAATAAGTGGAATACTTTTTCAAGGCAAACACCTGAGCTTTTTCCTGCACTACTAGAACTTTTACTCGTGGGCTTCATTCCTTAAGATTCTTTTCTCCACACATTCTTCTCCAGTGTACTCACTGATGTTTTCAGCAGCTCCATAAGACTATCTGTACCCTAACATTAACAGATTGATATCTACCCAATTGAATTTGAATCATTCTTTCATACAGAAACTAGCCAGTTTTCTTACAGCTGCAGGATTAGTCACAACTTTTACATATGCATACCTTGCTTTGTTTCCCTGAATAACTCAGAACAACATGAGTACAACAGTTATGCTCATAACTGAGGCAGATTTTTAAGTTCAAGGCTGGATTATAGAACTCGAAGTTATTTCTAGAAAATAGGCAGAAGATTGCTACAATTCTCATTACTCTGAAATCCTAATATTTCTGTTAAAATATTTTCTATTAAATCCCGGGCCTGAAGATTTTGAAGCACTTTGAAGATTCTTGATCTAGATGTAAACACAGTGATTTATTTAAACCACATCACTCACACTACTCATATTGTATATTCCTGTTTCTTACCGTATCATTTGCCTTTCAAAATTTGAGGTTGGTTTCACTAGCTAGATGTTCATAGCAACATCCTTCGCCGGAGATGTTGCTGTGTCTTCTGGAGCTTAGAAACTCTGCTCATTATCCACCCTGCAGGTTTCTGTGGTGTGCAATTTTGCAACACAGCTTGGACAAGACATAGATATCACAGTTAATATGAAAAGGACCACTGCCTGGACTTTTCTATGACCTTAATGCCAAGTCTGTCTCATATAGGTCTGACAAATATATCACATTCCTAAGGTGTTTTGTTATAAATGGAGAAAGCAGAAATCAAAGATACAGAGGACAGTTATCAAAGATACAGAGGACACTTAAATCTCATTGAGAGGAGGGAAAGATATCCACCTGCTACATATACCTTGGAGAATATTTATTTGTGCTGATTAATTTGGAAAGAAGATCAAAGTATCTGTGTTTAATTTCCATGTTTAAATTCACAGATGCACCTAAGATACCATAGTGATAAAACACTAGAAAAATAGGTACTCTTTTCTCTAGAAATTTCTTTTGCAATTCTTTTACATACTAGTAGTGTTTTTTTATTCTTCACTTACTGCATTAGAACAAGACAAAGCCCAGCCCAGTCTTTGATGAACCATTTATATCTAGAACTGTAACTTGTGTGCTGGCCATAAATCTTCCAATTTGCAACAGAGTTGAGTACAGACTCAATTCCTCATTGTTTGTTTATGCTGAGTGTGGTAGCCATTTTAGTAGGTGTTGTCCTGCTATTAGAGAGGGATTAAACTTTTTTTTTCTGAGAGAACTACACCACATTCAGTTACATCACAGCCCTAAATTCTTTTCAGTTTTGTTTCATTTTCATCTGTTCATTTCTTACATTGATAACCAAATTTGAATTCGTACATGTTCCTATTTGATTGGTGAAAGGGAATACTTGTCCATGAAACGGTTCCACAGACAGACGCCTTAGGACGCAATTTATACATATCCTAGACAATTTATACATATCCTAAACACTGACTCTGGCTTCTGTTCACCATTCTGTGTCATGTGATATGCTGTCTCAAAACAGAGTTCCTATACTAGGCATTATAGCCTGTCTGATTCCCAAATAAATGTCTCAAGTAGTGGTCTAATATAATTATTAGGCTTTAAAAGTATAGTCCAAAGAGCGCAAGGAACACATTTCAAACAAAACAGGCTTTGCTGATAACAAATTAACAGATTTATACTTAAAAGCACTATATAAATTATAATGCAAAATTGTTAGGATGTTAATTTCCATAGTACATGTAATGTGAAATGGGAAATATAGATAGATGATGATTAGGTGAATACAGAACACAAATGAGAATAGGAAAAATAAGATGGTTGCTTAAACAAAGGAGTAAAGACTACTTAAAAAAACACAGAAAGGGAAGTTACCACCTAAGGCAAAAATTGTACCTACCTTACCTGAATTCGGAGAAAGAGTTTCAAGAAGATTTTGACATCTTCAGATAGGAACCACTGTTCTATGAGGGCAAGTTCAAAGCAAGGAATGAAGTCAGGGTCTCAAACTTCTCTTTGGTTGCTCACTATAACGGATTATAACAAAAAACAATGAGATACTAACTTATCATCTTGTCTGCAGCATAATTTTTACCCTGATTAGATTATATTCTTGACAATCAGGCTGTTTCTTCCATTTCTTGTGTGTGTAAAGTCCCAACTCACCTCTTTTTCACACCTCTGAAATTTGCTAACTTTCCTTAACCTAAATAACACTAATTTGCAAGAGTTACTTTTACTTGCTAAACTACTGCTCTTTTTATCTAACTGTTTCTCTGTTGATAATCATGTATATTTCTTTATATTATTTTATACTAACTACTATTCCTGTGCTACTGGAAGAGTTATGAGTGAACTGACTCACACTGATGAAAACATTGGATAGTTCATGGTCACTACTCAAACCAAATACGGCAGGATCTAAGAAGTTTTGACTTTGGAGAGGAAAACCCATCTGAGATCTAATATGAAATTAAGGGGGAATAAAAAGAAAACATAGTTTCTCAAGAAAGCAACCAGGCCATACAACAGCAGTTCTCTCAGTTTTTAATCCAGGTATCTAGGTAAGCTGCTTCTGATTAAACAAATTAATTTTTCTAGTCCTAACTAACTTCTGAATCAAAAAGATAGTACAGTACTGTAATAGGTTAGTTCTGTTATCCATAGTTTCTCATTTGGCAATGTTTTTATGCATTGCTGTACATAGAGGAGTGTTACTGCTATTTTGCAGTTTGTGTTACCTTCTCCTCCAATGGACTGAAATAAATCAACCGCACTGCTTACAACAGGTGAACAACTTTGGAATTCTTTTCTTTCCCAAAAATGCTGCATTAGAAAATGCTCAAATTTGACGAACCAAAGCTTTATGACTTCAGGACAGTTTGTCAGATAAGTTCAGGTACAGAAAAAGGTTCATTAATGGATTAGCAAAAATAATGATTGTGCAGCAAGTGCATTTTGTCCAATAGGCTCTCTTAGTAGAACATTAATTTAGTGAAGAACAAGGTATCAGATTTCTTCCCTTTCATGTCTGAGATTAATTCAATTTGTAGTTCCCAACTCCTTCCTTGACTGTCAGAAAATGGTATGTTCCAAGAAATTACTTGCTCCATATCTTTTAGCAAATGTTTGAAAGTTCATGAGGCTCTATTACAGAAGCCAGATACCACCCAACTATTGTAACCTAAATTTTGTGTCTAGATAATAATTTCCTCAACTGCACCTTTCTTTCCTTATTTCCAGTGTTTAAAAAAAAAAAAAAAAAAAAAAAAAGTGAAACAGCAGAAACTGAGAACATTCAGGAAGTGCCAAAATTCAGGACCCAAATGTGGAGGCAGTCCAAACTACCACAACTGACTCTAGGACACTTTATAGGATGAATGTTAATCTACTTTTTTAGGAGCATTATTTTTTTTCCCTTTATATAAGCATCCAACCCACTGCATTACTATGGAGAAATCCATCTTCCACCAGGTTTTTGGAGCTGTCTTAATTTCCATTGTTCTCATTACAAGGGAAATAAATAAAACAATAATAAATGAATAAAATAAGTCAAGGTTGTTTTTTTTTTTTTTATGGAAGCAATCAATATTTTTAAATGGAAATTTTTTGCACTTAATCTAATTTTCTTTTTGTCTGATTTTTCTGTTTCATTGAAATATAATGCAGAATGGCAGTCACTAGTTCAGATATAGTTCATCTTCCCATACCACATTTTTTATTACATACTACTGCAAATTAGACACAGCCTGGAAAGCTTCCTGGGAACTTCAGAACTATTTTCTATGCCATTAAAAGAGTTATGATGTTTCCTGATGCGATTTCAGTCCACGCCCAGGAGCACTATCCAGAACGGTTCCCAGGCATGGTACAGGAGTTTGACTGTTCCAAAGATTACTCCCAACTGGCAATTTACATGCAACCTCCTTCTTTTCAAGGTTGAGAGTTTGCTTGTTTAGACATAGACCATTCTGTGCCAACAGTCTTCAGTGCCAAGGAACATTTTTAGCCACATTTGTTGTACTACTATACACGGAATGATCACAATAGTCTTAACTGCTTTCCAGAAGTGCTAACCTCTTATGGTTGTACTCCTCAGTGTAACTTGAGCATCACTGAAATCATATTTGCTTTTTAGCCTCCTAGATATCACTCCTTAAGGAAGGGCCGTAAATGAAAAGTCTCTTTTTGTTAACATATTTTATATTTTACATATTGCTACACACGTTCCTATATAATCTTGCAAAAAATTTTTATTTAAACAAATCTGAAATTTGTATGTCTCTTCATAAAGTTTGGATTATCTTAAGTTAAAACTTGTTGAGGCAAACTGTTCAATTTCTCAACGTAGTCTGCAGATCCTTTGCAGCATATTTTCCCAATCTTTCCAGTCACCTAAGGAGTGGGGACTCTCTAACATTTCCCTGTAGAAGATATTCCCAGTTTCAGGGAAATAAGTAGAGTTTTATCCATGTTCTTCCTTAAATATCAAAGTCTTTTATGCATCAATATATCTTTAGTTCCCCCTACATTTAGGTCTATTGACTCTTCCAATATCTGCGTTATCATAAAACATTGACAAAACCACATTTTCCACGGGATATCAGAGCTGATATTAATATGTTCAATTGATTAAGAAATTGAGGAGCCCCGACAATTCTGTAATTCTTTGGTTTTACTGACTGTTCCTGCTCAATTTTGACTTCAGAATTTGACTCACTTTTAGATAAAAAAATGAGATGCAATTAGGTTACTAATCTGGGAAACAAATAACTTTCTAAACTAAGTTTTTTGAACACAACCAGTTACAGGATGATTCATGTCCTTCCTTTCTTTGCTGTCTATCTGAAGCGTTCACTGAGCCATTACAACAGGTATTCTTCTTAGCCCTAATTCACCTTTCCTTTCCGCAAAAGCAGAATGAATATTCTGTTTCAAAACTGTGTATGTTGTTTGTACAGAATGCTCTCCTGCTTTGTTGCATATAAATATTGGCTTTTGTAGAGTCATTTTAGCGCTGTATGCCTCCTTTACCTGTCATTGCTCCTGCTTCCTTTGGGTTCTTACTCTTTTTAAAGTTCTGAATGAGATATAACAGGAGCAGTAACCTAGCCTAACCAAAACACTGCTGAACTTCTCCTTCCAGCAGCTCAGATGCTGATGCCCACTAGTACTGAACCAGCCATGTTATATATTGTATGATTGCTGGGGGTTCGTGTGTCATAACAGAGTTTTGAACAGCCCTGTTTCGTACCATCTCTAGGCACCAGGCCACTTTTATCCTGTGACAAGGACTCTACTACTTCACAGAATTACAGAATCACAGAACATGCTGAGTTGGAAGGGACCCACAAGGATCATTAAGTCCAACTCCCGGCCCTGCACTGGACCATCCCCAAGAGTGACATCATGTGCCTGATAGTATTGTCCAAACACTTGAACTTGAACTCTGTCAGGCTTAGTGCTGTGACCACTTCCCTGGGGAGCCTATTCCCGTGCCCGACGACTCTCTGGGGAAAGAACCTTTTCCTGAAATCCAACCTAAACCTCCCCTGACACAAATTCAGGCTATTTCCTCGGGTCCTGTCGCAGGTCACCACAGAGAAGAGATCAGTGCCTGCCCCTCCTCTTCCCCTCACGAGGAAGTTGTAGACTGCAGTAAAGTCAACCCTTAGTCTCCTCTTCTCCAGGCTAAACAGACCTCAGCTGTTCTCCATACGGCTTCCCTTCAAGGCCCTTCACCATCTTCATAGCCCTCCTTTAAACACTCTCTAAAAGCTTAATATCTTTCTTTTATTGAGGTGACCAAAACTTCACACGATATTCAAGGTGAGGCCACATTATTACAGAATTAATGTTATCAGAGTTGGGGGGGGGGGGTCATAAAGGAGCAAAATCCTAGTGAAAGTATATGAATAAAAAGGGGAGCATGGCCAATGTGAGAATGAGATCTGTACTTTAGTGTGTGCCATCCGAGGCTTGATGTTTTTCACTGTCATTCCCAGTTCTACAATTCATATATCTGGGAGTACTATGGGAAACAAAGGACCTGTGAATTAGTATATGTTCATCTGGTTTTCAGAAAATCTTGGTTTAACCTTAGGTTTTGTTACAAATTCTGTGTTATCTGAGCTGACTTTTTCATGTCTCCTATGTTCTGTTTCCTTATCTCTAAAGCAGTAAAACGGAAATACTTTCTCCAAAGGTGACCTTCATATTTTTATTTTAAAAACAAGACAAAATCAATGGGTATGTGACATTAACTATATTTCTGAGGTTGTCAGTATCAGCTAAATATTCAAAGATAGAAAAGAGTTCAGACAACCTTGAAAATGTAGGAAAGGGGGTAGTTAATTGTGCTAGTTACGATCACTAACCAGAGTGTAAAGTACACCCAGTAGTACTTTAGAGCTCTGCCTTGAACCCTGAGAAACTACTTGCGTGCAAAACAGATAGGAAAGCCAACGGATCAGAATTCCCTGGTAACTTCTGTTGCTATTAGCTCTTTATACCCACCTAATGCAGGTACAAATACACAAAGTCAAAGGCAGTGGTGAATGTAATCTAGTATCAGAGACTAATCTCAGTGTGTCTCCTTTCCAGAGAACACACTTGATATTATTTTCTGCTGATTCTGTTGGAAGTTCTGATACCATAATCTCATAAATTTCTCTCTAAGGTCCTCCTCTTACACTTTCTTTTTCCTTCTAGCTATTCAAAGCAGAGCCTTTAGCAAAAGCATATTTTTATGTCTTTATCTGCTTTTCAGCATGTTTCCTTTATTGTTGTAACTGACATTAAGTTTATAGAAAATATCCTCCTATTCTTCTTTAATCAGAACTCTGCCAAGTCTTGCTTTAACCACAATTTTTTCTTTCCTTTCTAGTTGAATTGGAAATAAAACTATTTACTTCTTTTATCCCACTTTTATTCTTAGCCTGTTTCAACAGAAAGAATTCCCTATGGGTGTCCCTATTTTTTTCTGCCTATTCAAATGTTGTGTCAGAGTTACAAATATGTTCGGTCTTTTTCTGCAAAATAACAGCTTGGGTTTTAACATCGTTCACTTCTATGTTTACATGATATTGCAGGAGTACATTACAGAACATGTAGCTGTATTTTTCCAGACTTTCCATCCCATAAAATTGTGGAACCATTGTCAGGCTGAAGATTGACTGCTAAACTTTATGCAACTTTGATCCTCCTTATCATCACCTAAATGTTTTAAATTTTGAGAAACACATAATCTCAAGACAATGGAATGATGGAATTCAGTGCTGCATCGACTATTAACTATGCCTTAGTAATTATATTCAAATTTGTCATAAACATTAAAATAGTACAGGCTGTTTGTAGTGCCATATGTTTAAAATCCTTTTATTAAGCTAGTCATTTTAGCTATTCTTACTCTACAACAGCAAAGTGGCAGCAAATCTTCTGACTAATCAAATTGTCATCCTATTCTGAAGTGCAGTTTCATTAAGCAGTGTTTGAGTAAAGGATAAATACAGAGAACACACGTGTTCTTGATTTCAGATATATGATGGGGTGTATTGAACTAGGTGATAAGCACAAACACTGTTCAAATACCTTACAAATGCATACCACAGTCACTCACAGTGACACTTCACCAGAACCTCATAAGCATTTCAAGCTGTGATAAAGTTCTGCGTCCAAAAGTGGAAAATAACAAAGGTACGAAAATTCAGTCTTTACCCAGACAGCTCAGTGTAACAAGACTAATTATTTGAAGGATGAAAGAACCAAAGTGGAGCCTGTTCTGTGATGAAGGGAGGCAAAACCAGACCAAGCACGAAGATAAATCTTTTTTCCTCCAAAAATCACTCTATGATAAGGGTTATTTTTCAGTTGGACAAACACAAAGTTCAGTTTGGTTTTTTTAATATGTTTATTTATTTATTTATGCTTTGCTTCATATTTCAACTTGGAAAGAAATTCCACTTTAAAATGTTATAATTCTTCTAGTAATTCAAACATTCTAACAAGTGCTTTAATCTTTTCATAATGTGTTGGTCCTTCCTTAACGGTTAAATGCAGGAAAGCCTTTTTAATTTTCTGGATTAACCTTTTATTTAGATGAGTCAATAAGCATTTTAACTGAGCTAAATCATTACATGGTATTTACAAAATCATTTCAGATTTCTGAAATGCCCTTCAGTCCAGAAATCCATTCTTTACATGCTCTTACAGAGCCAAAAAAAATGGGGAATGGTTGGTTTAAAGGACATGTGTTGTGCATTTTAATGCTCTTGATTGTCTTATATCAGCTCAACCTGGGGAAAATATTTTTCCATGCAGACTTTGTCACTTTCCTTGCCAATAACTTTCTGTTATGTTTTTAGCTTTTACGTGTTAAACCTTGATGAATTTTCTGTAAACAGGTTATCTTATTTATTATTATTAATCCTCATTGAACTCTCTTCAAAGAGAAACAGCGAAGTATTTCATGTCATACACTGCATGGACACATCTTTTAAATATTCTCTGCCAAATACCAGTAAATGGCATTTGGTAGATATCATCCATCTCCAACTCCTTTCTGTCTACATAGAGTTCACTGAAAGGATTTTGACAGCTTTCTTGTTATTCAGACTCAGCTGCATCAGTTATGCCAAATTGTCATTGCTATACATGCAGACACATTAATTCTCTTAATTCCTCCCTGAACCAGTACTCCAGAGTTCCACACAAATCCTGAAATTCCTTACATTTCACGAATGTCCCTATTCTCATTTCCTAGAACATCTTTATTATTGCTTTCCTAGGTCATCACTTGAAAATGAAGTTGTAATAAAATAGCCATGTTGACAGATGGCATAAACGGCATAGCTAATCAAATCTGCTCCAATGTTTTAATGGAAACAGGGAATTATCACCATGCTACAAAACGCAGTCAGTAAAGCGGGTGGTGCGCTGAAATGACAGTTTCCAGAATTCTAAATCAACAGCACAGCAATAATAGTAGCTGCTGCAGCTGACATCTCATGATATATGCCACAAAGGAAGTTCACAAACAGGTTTGCCTGGAGCCTATCTCATTCCTGATAAAGCTGCTTTCTGATAATATTGTTTGGACTCACTGTACACCAGTAGGAAATCTTAAATAAACAGTGCTCAGGGTTTAATGTAATTTTTTTTGATGCAGAGTCGTCTCAAGAGTGCCTCTCATATTTGACAGAGCCATTCCAAGCAGTAACATGTTGCATTCAGATTTTGGTAGTTTGTTAATTCCGAGGAAAAAGAAATTAACCCTAGTAATGTTAGTCACCACCATAATTCAGTAGTTTGTAAGAAAAGATTTAAGGACTTTGTAAAAAAGTGGACCTGTGATACACTTTTATTCATTTAATCTTTGGAGCCTTAAATTTGACACCACTTAGATACAAGATAAAATCTGGGATAAAAATTTGTTAATCCTTACTATCTCCAAGTGCAGCTGGATTTGAGATGGGCACAGAAGTTGCTAATGAAATTCTTCAAACTTCAGAAAAAAGTAGGGGAGACTAAAAAAAATGTGTTCTATTCATACCTGGAATGTCATGTCATCGTTTCTTTTTGCTTAGTAAGATTTTCCTGGTTCTTTCAAACATTCATGGAGACAGAACACCACAGAGATGTAGAAGCAGCACTCAACTCCCAGCATAGCACTGATTCATTCACTCTTCACAAGAAAACACTTTTTGCAGTGGCCTTTATTCATAGAATGGTTTGGGTTGGAGGGGACCTTTAAAGATTATCCAGCCCAGCCCCACTGACATGGGCAGGGACATCTTGCACTAGATTCAAGGTTGCAAAAATCCCCATCCAATTGGACCTTGAACACTTCCAATGATGGGGCATTCACAACTTCTTTTGGCAACTTGTTCTAGTGACGCACCAGCATCACTGAAAAAAAATGTCTTCCTTATGTCCAATATAAATCTATTGTCTGTCAATTTAAAACCATTGTCCCTTATTCTGTCACTGCAGGCTTTAATAAAAGGTCTCTCTTCATCTTTTTTACAAGCTCTCTGTAAGTATTAAAAGTCTGCTATAAGGTTTTCCCAGAGCCTTCTTGTCTCCAAGCTGAACAAGCCCGATTCTCTCATCCTGTCTTTGTAAGAGAGGTGCTCCAGTCCTGTGATCATCTTTGTGGCCCTCTTCTGGACCTGCTCCAGCAGGTCCATGTCCTGCCTATATTGGGGGCCTCGTGCATTGAGAAGGAGGTCTCTATTTCTCTGGAACACATTTCTTGTTTGGACATCTTTCTTCTTAACTGCTATAGGTTTTTGGAGAAGTCAGGTGCTATCGAGTGTGTGATAATTGACACCTGTTAGCATTGGGGTAATTTTTTTTTGGTAATATTGCGAATGGTGGAATGTGGATCAGTGCAAGTATAACAAGAAAATGAACATTTTCTCAAAAACTTTTCTCAAAGACGTTATAGATTGTGCTCAGAATAACTATATGGAGAAGTTTCTTATCCCAAGTGTGTTTTAACATTGTTTACATCTTCTTGTAACATCCTCTCCTACTGTAAAAATAATTCCACTGTTCTATTCTTCTAAATGCACCTGTTTAGCTTGGTTGAAGTAGGGTAGTACTTGGCATGTCTCTTGTTCTCAAAGAATTGAAAGATGAAATGTTACCCCTTAAATATAGTTAACCATAACAGTGGCTTTATTTCCTTGCCTAGTCTTACTAAATGACAGCAAGAGAGTTGTTTTTGTACAATCAGGTAAGTTATGACCTTGTGTGCCAAATGACATCAACCTGTCTCATAACAAAAGACTGCAGAAAATGAATACAGAAATTGAAAAAAAAAGCAAACCTTCCAAAATAAAAACCACTCTAACTGGGAAGAATCTTTTTCGAAGTTGAACATCATTCTTTAGTTATTTGCTTGCCATTTTAATAATGCTTTCTGTTTGTGATGCAACCTGTTTAGGAAAACCTAACTTTATAACCACTGATAACACTCTTGTGAGATGGGGATTGCCAAGGGAATCATTATACTGAAGTGTTACAAGTTTCTTAAAAATTTCTGCATGACATATTGCAAATGAGAAAGAATGTTGTAGACGGGTTACTAAACCCACCTAATTTGATAAGAAATGTGCACACAATTTTTCTGCATCTAGTGAAGAGGTAGAAGTGGTTGTATAGTATTCTCTAATTGTCATCAAGAGTGTTCAGAGGAGCTGTGGGCATTGATCACACTGGTGTATGTGTATTCTGATGTATCAGATCACTTTGACAAAAAAACAGTGACTGGTTCACTGCATCCTTCGTGGAATTAAACTTTCCTGGCAAAGAAGTCTGGACAAAAAATAATTAAACCAATTTACATCCCTATGGTTGACATCAAACTTAAAAATGCTATTGGTCAGTGCAGTCTTAAGAATAATTATTCAGTGGCAGGGAGATACTCCTATTTAAAAACTATAAATAAATTAAAAAACCTAAAGTAAAACCTTATTCATTCAAACACCTTTCAAAGAAGTGGACTAAAGGAGTGACTCATAGCGTAACAAACAGCATCTTGAATAAGAGTGATACCACATAAATCACATGGATTTAAATCACATCATTTACTTATTCTTTCTGTCACTCTCTTCTGTTCCTCTCCCTTCCTTTCTTATTCTTATTTTCTTATTCTTATTTCCGTCGGAACAACTTCTACGTATTTCATCATTTAAAGATGCTCCAGTGGATTTGACCGTCACCGGCAAGATTGGGTAGACAGTGGCTGCCCTGAAGAGGTATGTGAGTTGTTTACATCCTCAGCCCATCAGAGGCAACTTATATAGATATGATGCTTTTGATTAAATTCTTCAGATTCTGAAATATGGTTTCAAGGCCAAAGGCATGCTACATTTATCTTTATTATTCAGGGGAAATGCTATAATACAAAATAAAGAAGAATAGGCTGAGCAATTTCACTCTCCATTTGGTGGAATAAAATGGACATAAATTGAATTTTTATCCTTGAGAAAATACTTTAAATTAAAAAAAACAAACAAAAAAGCAAACAAAACCCCACCAAACAAAAAAAAAAAAAAAAGAAAAAAAAAATCTACTCCAAAATAGTGTCCCTGCGCTGATTTTCCTTTAGATCTCTGACTTTTGCCAGAAAAGGGGAGGAGACTGTGATGTTCCTCACTTCAAAAAAACAGAGTAGTCTCGAGTTCAAAATAGGCATTGCATTTTGATTGTGAAATCTGGTCAAATCATTTAGAACAGAAGACATTACTCAGATGAATTCAAAGAGATAAAATAAAAAATAAATAAAAAAAGTTTAAAAAAACCCTCACACAACCAACCTTTAGGGCATTTGGATTTCCTTTCATGGGGAGGCAGTGAGAGGATGAGAAAGAACCTGACTGTGGTAGTGGCAGACTGTCAAACAGGGACTATAAACCCCCTCTGAAAGTTCTTTGGGGTACTCATAGACCAGGGCAGTTCATTTTCAAGACACATATATAAATATGCTGCTGATGTTTCTTTTCCAGTGTCCTCCCTTTACAAGGATTTTTAGCTTGGGAGTTGGGTATGGGTTTTTTCATTTTTCTCTTTCTCTCATTTGGGGATTGTGGTAATAGGAACAAATTAATTTGTGACACTTTTAATCTCCCGATGACCATAAAAAAGAACAGTTATTTTTCCATTTTTGCTGAAGGGGCTAAATTTTCTCATGAGTTTTAGAAACATAGGCCTTCTGAAGTGTAATGTCAGGTGAAACTCAGGGCAAAACAAAGCCCCAAGTGTCTAGTTAGAAAAGTACATTCTGTTTTATTCTCAGTAGAAGGAAAGAGAAGCAATGGCATAAATCCAGACTAATGGAAGAATTATTTTTTTTTTCTTATAACTGTAATTGCAAAATAACTGCATCCAACTTACTGCCTTGTTACATGGCCTTGAAGCTTCAGCTTTGCAGTTTGTAATCTGCTGATTTAAGAGCAAAATTTCTGTGAAGAGCAATCTCTTCAAGAACATAAGACAAAAGTTACTGGGAGCGTGGGTTATTATCGTGCATGACCTTTGTATGGCTTTAATCCAATTATAATTAGCTAGGACTCAGTTGTGCTTGTAAATGAAGTTACCCAAAAATGGTCTCTGCAGGACAGTGGCACCCCATTCTTCTTTTCCTTTCTTGTTTCAGTCCAGCTTGTGCTCCAAGGTTTAGTACAGGAAAATTATCGATACACTATGTGAACCTGAGAAACTAATAGTGTAATTTGCAAGGTTTCAGCCTGTCTGGTTGCAGTTCACTGTCCAGCTTTCAGGCTCTGTAGAGTAAGAAGCAACAGCTTACTTAGCATCTTCCAGAATTACACCTAAGCTGACTGCTAGAGTTCAATGAAGGATCAATAATTAACACACAGTGATTAATTTTAAATGCTTTCACTAAAGAGGATGAATAACAGGGATTCTCATAAGAGGGTTTCCCTATTTGTAATATATATTTTGAGCTAAATTTTTATTAAATTGCATCAGTGAAATTACCAGTAGTTTTCAAGAAAAAATACAAAGAAATTTGAAGAATAATTATCCTGCAGGCTCTGATACCTTTATTTAATGTAACATATTGATTTTGGTAAAACAAAGGACAATAAAATACCTGTGCATATTAAAAGAAAGATGGTGCCCACTGGGTTTTGACAGCTCAGTAAAATGAACAGGCTTTGTGGGACTCCATTTCTCATTAAAATGAATGGGGATAGCGGGAGTTACGTACAGTTCCCATATTTGCTGCAGGTTGATTTGATGTATTTTCCGCAAAACTGTGTGATCCATAAAAGAAATTTTTCATTAGATCTGCACAATTTTAAAATGTCCAGAAATAAACAAAACAAAACAAAGAAATCACAAAAGCAAACAAACAAACAAACAAACAAAAAACAGACTCAGATTTGTATCAAATTATTTGCCCATGAAAATAAAAGTTAAATTATTAGAGGATAATGAATACTATTTGTAGAGTGCTAATATCTTGTAATAACTTTATTATTATTATTTATTATAGTTTATATTTATAATATATTTTGTATAATTGTTATAGATACAAATAATACATGATATTTTAATATGTAGAATTAATAGGCATATAGTGACTGTGTTACTCTGTTGTAGTAAATAAATATTCTGTAGGCTGAATACATGCATACATTTTACATGTATATGTGTGTTCTGTGATAACTGCATACAAAGCCAACTTAAATGCTCCACTTAACTACACACTGTTCACTATGAAAATCCCCACATATCGTTTTTAACATATGTTATGGTACCTGTATTGATGGCAGTGAGCTTTTATGATAGAAGAGTAAAAATCTGTATTATAATCTTAGATATTAAAATCCAGGAAGACTTTGAATGCTTGTCATCAGCAATTGAGAGTTTTAAATTTTACAGATAAATGAAAAAAATACATGTTACTGAATGCAGTGTAGAGCACTTCAAAGGGAAAACAAAAAAAAAAAAAAAAAGGAAAAGAAAGGAAAAAGCTCTTGAAATGTCTTGATTTAGGGTTTCTATTTTAATTCATTTTATTCCAGCAGCTTGTCCATGCTTAAATTCTTCATTCAGTGGCAATCTCCAATGAGAATTAATTTTCTCTTCTTTGTTTCTGTTGTTTCCTCGCAGGCAAAAGATAAGATTTGTGAGAAGAATATAGACACAACTGAAACACCTCCATACTCCACCACTACCCTTCTGCCAACCACCACAAGGTTCAGGGTTTTAACAACCACCAGAGGATCCACCACTTCCCACCTGCCAACCAGCCTGCCCACAGAAGGTGGCGTGTGTACACTGCATTATTCCATAGTGCAAACAAGTCATTTAGAAGTCAAAAAGAAATTTATTTCCTTTAAGTGTGTGTGTCCATGTTGACCTTTTCTCCCTGAGGCAGCAGAAGGAGTTGGAAATAGCAGTCAAGACAATATCTGCTACAGGTTTTAATTTGCAACTCACTCTTGCAATAGTAAGGTGCAAAGGGGATGAGGGCTACAGGAGGGGATGGTGCTGGAGAAGCAAAGGCAAGTCAGGCAGACTTCTGGAAAGCTTGAGATTACAATGAGTTTTTCATATTCCTTTACCATCAAGCCATAGTCCAAACCTACTGAAATAGTGGTAGTAGAGAGCCCTATTAAAGTTAGTGAAGAAATTCCCACTACAGACTTAATGGATTTTTAATTCCTTTAGGTATTCTATTTAGCCAGGTGAAAATTATAGATAACCCAAATTAAAAACGTCTTTGAAATATGCCTGTTTATTTTGTTTCTGTCAGTTGACACTGTTCTTTTCATGTAGTGCTCACTGTTCTTGTTGTGAAATAATTTCTCTAGGCTTCTGAACCAAATTAACTGTGCAAGTGATGGTGTTTCATTTCTCATCCTTGTTCCACTGGCTACTTAAATTTTGCCTTTCTGGGCTTGGAATATCCTGCTTTCCTGCTTTGGGAGAAAATTCAGCTGGGCATGAAAGCTATATCAGATAAATCAAAGAACATCTATAAAGTGTGTGTGTGTGTCTGTCTGTTGACACTGTATGTTAACAAAAGAAAACATACTAAGTACAGACAAATTTTCCAAGTGGCCTGTGATAGGAAAATTTAAGCTGAAGGCATTTCAAAGTGGGAATCTGCTGATAAGAAAGTCTGGTTGTTTGCACCAATAAAAGTTTAGAAACTGTCCGTACAGCATTAAAAGTACTGCATTAAAAGGAATATTCCCTGTCATTTTGTTCATTAAAATTCACAAGAAGAAGAGATAAATATGATTTAATATTTTAATGATTCTTAGAAGACGAACTAAGTCATTGTCTTACTTTATTGTCATATGTTGGGTCATGTAGTCCTAAATATGACATAATGCTCAAGATATGTATGAACATGTAACATAAATCAAATATTTTTAAACATTATGAGACAGGCTCTAGTACCCTTATTTACCAGTATTTTGAATCCTGCTTCACACTCTCATAAATGGGTTTTTTAGTGGTGAGGAAGTGAGGTAATGCTCAGTGTAAGAAACACCGTAATCTAATTCTCATTGAGTTGAGTACCAAATAATTTTCTAGTTGTGAAATTTCTTTGACCTTAGAAACTGATGCCTAAAATGACTCATGACCTAGAAAAATGCATTTTTCTTCAACTAACACTGAATTTCCTTTATAGATGACACCAAGATAGCACTGCACCTAAAAGATAATGGAGGTAAGAGATTTTTTTTTTTTTCTGTAAATAGTGGCAGTAATTTGTCAAATTGTATCCCACTGAACTTCATTAATCAAAATCAGATTGTAGAAATAGTTTTTCACCAGACTCCTATGGGACTTCAGCCTTCTGCATCTGTGTGGAAGAGAAGGAGGGCAAATAAACTTAACTGCTTAGGAAAAGTAAATATTTACAGCTCTATAATTCTATAATAAAACAGCAGGTTTAATTAACTTTCATGTATGGACATACTAAGTACATTTTTAACTGTACTAATACAGTTACTGGTTGTATGCTCTGCAGAGGACAGCTTTTGTCATCTTCTTTGTGGGTTCAAGGACTGAGACCTGAAGTTTGTTCCTTCTCCCTTTGAAGTGAATGAGAATTTCCCTATTAGTTAGAATAGGATTAGGTTGTTAGACATCACCACTGTCTGTGTTCACTGCCAATCTAGAGCTTGATCAGGGAAAAGGAAGATTTGGCTTGATTTCTGCAGCCTTCAGAATGGTCAATCAAACCAGAGGATGATTTGCTCAGCAAATAGAAATAAATTATATTTCCACTGATATAAAGGGGAAAATTATTGGCTCTGATTGCCTTTCCAAGCAGGGAGCACCAAGCTTCTCTCATGGGTCAGGGGAACAGGCAGCCAAGTGTGGCAGCAGACACAGGCAGGTCGCAGGGTGAGTCCAGCAGCTCAGGGGAAGCAACTGTGGTGAACCCTGTAATTGTCTAGTGACCCTCAACTGAGTCTGCAGAAACAATGCAGACCCAGGGTCAAGGTAGGAAGCCAGGTTGGCAAGGCAACAGGGGAGCAGCGAGGTAGCAGGCCAGAGACAGCAACCAACAGCACAGCTCAGGCAGGACCCATCAGCAGTCCCAGAGGAAGTGAGGTGATGAAACAGGTCCATACAGAGATTCTTGTCAGTAGCAAAAGGATAGACAGCTCCAAGGTCCATCCAAGGAGACACAGCCCATGGACAGGATTGGAGACAAGCTACCTTCAGCATTGGTCCAGGAGACAAGATCAAACATGGGACTTAATACAGGTTCATCTACAATGTAGCTTAAGTTTGGACCTGAGCTTACATGGAGCCCCCAGCATCGTGGGCAGAGGTCCCAGTTGCAGCAGTCCAGAAAAGTTGGGGCATAGTGGTTTCTCAGGACCCCCACAGAGAATTATTCAAGTTTTGAAAAAAACAGAGTGCAGAGGCAACTTAGCAGGTTGGTCTGTTTTCCTCTTGGTTTTTTTCAGTCATATTCAGCCATTGTTTTCTCCTTCCCTCAAATTAGAGATCTTTTCTCTCCACAGGAGGCAGTAGTCATCCACTTCCCTACCACTTTGCTGTCACTAACTGCAGCATAGCTGGTCACATGCTGTACTGGGCATTGAATTGTCCATTTGTTGTTGGTGTTGCTGCCTGACATTGCTTTGACACATAAGTGATCCCTTGAAATAAGATGATCTGTAAGTTCAGGGTAATACTTTAAGGCATTTTGTCTATAGGAATGTCCCTGAACATTCTTTCTCTTATTCTTCTTGAAATGAAATTGATTTTTATTTTGTTGTGAAAAGTGCTTCAGTGCTCTTAAAGGTCAACAGTCAGCACTTCACTCTCCTGTTCTGCTCTGCACAGGAGGCATGTTCCTAGCTGAACTCTGCCCACACTCAGCCCTATGAGCCAATGCCCTATGGCAGGTGGTCAGCCTGGGACTAGGCTGCTCTCCATCATGTGCATCTCATAGACAGCTCAAAATAGTATGCCATTATATAAAAAAACAACTCAAAAAGTAGGGTTTCTAAAACACGTTCAAGTTTCTTTCAATAGGGGAATTGCAACAGGATTATTTTTTAACTTGTCTACTCTTTGCCCAAGATCTGAAAAGAAAAACTCTCTAAAAGCAAACAGAATGTTGAATACTAGAGAAAGTGATAGATGGCTCTGGCCTACTTGGTATAGTGAGATGTAGGGTTTGCAGCATCAGTTATCTTAAATATAGAATGTTCATGTTCGCTGAGAAAGCTGCTACATTTTAGGAGGACAAACCAACACCTGATGTGATTATTCATTTTCCTTGAGCTGCTCCTTTTATTCTTGAAATTAAAAAAAAAATGAAAATTACTTCAAACACAAAAGCAAAGCGACACTCCAGGACTTCTCATTCACACAGTAAACGTAGCTTTTAATCTGAGAAGTTCTTTTTGATGAATCTTCAATTATGCATTGAATTTTCCAGTGACCCCTAGATTAGACTCAGATAAAACCTCTGCAGCCGCAGGCACATTCTTTGATTCTCTATACTTTGTTAGCCTTTCATAAAGAGTAGATTATTCCAGGTCATGAATACAGGGTCTTTACTTTCTCACACTAAATCCTTTAAAACTCTAATGAAAGGGAACCCTTTATAATGGAAAACCAAAGCTATATTGGATCAATGATTGCCTATAGTTTGATGTGTCCTTGGGTGATAGCAGTCAATATCTAGTTAGATACAACAAAAGGATTCCATAGATATTCTGCATCTCACCTCTGCCTGAAACTTGAAACCAAACATTATAAAGCAACAACTAAATTTAAATTAAGTTTTGTGTCCTTCTCATATTGCTTTGATCTTTCAATTATGTGAGAAAATCAATTGCAGCTATACTGTAATTCACCCACAATCTTTTGTGGTATATCTTAACGTGCATTTCAGATTTGTCTGTTTCTCTTCCTTTTATAGGCAGGACAGATGCCTAATACATACAATGCCTAAACCATTTTAAAATACAGCTGGCATGCCATCACAATTTTTGTTGTATCTTGGTTCTCCTTAAAATAAAAATCCTTTTTATATAAAAAGGTACGTTTTTTAATTAATTGTAGAGTCTGTTGTTTTTACATTTTTCTTGAAATATAACACAGCCGACTAAACAGGCCTAATTTTTCATAAAAATTGTGAGCAATTGGCTGTGGCTATCCAGTAATGTAGTATTTTCTTCTTGAGAACTCTTTGGCGGGTGATTTAGATGATTGGCCAGCACATCTAGACATTTTATTTGACCCTTTTAGACACTTTGTTGTGATGATATGATTCCTATGAGTCCCTCACAGTCCTTCAGCTTTAAAACTCAAAAGTCTTTGTCTGTTGGGCAGCAGGTGTCGGACACAATGCTACACTTCTTATTTATCAAAATGTACAGAAATGACTGTGTCAAAAAAGGAAAACTGTGCAAAAAAAAACCTACCTGAGGGAGAAAGCTGTTTTATTTATTTGTGAACAAGTTCATCCCAGCATATGTAGTTCTAGGAAATGCCTGTGTCCTGCTACTTTCACTCTCTTGGGGAAATTTTCAAAGATGTTCTCGATACAAACATCAGTGATGGACATGATTAACAGTAGTGCTATAGAGAATTCAATTTGAGTTTGAGGGGTGGAAACTCAGTAAGAAATGACCAAAATGCAGACCCAAGCCAGATATGAAATGATATATGGTGTCTACTCTTAAGTTGTCAGGATTTTGCTGTAAAGGCACACAGCTGATTTTGTTAAACATATTCATTTTGTGAACTTTGTACAAGCTCAAGGCTTAACATGAAAACCCCATGTAACTCTAAATGCAGATGTTAAGGAGGGCTACGTGTAAATAAATGGATAAACTTTTAATACAAGACTGCATTACTTAAAATTTTATCTTATCATCTTATCGTCTGGTCCTGTTGGTGTCACAGTGCTAGTGCAGTGTGACAGCTAGGGCACCCAAAGCTCCTGTGATTTTCTGTCTTTTTAACTAGCTATTCCACATGGTGTTAACCTAGTATTTGCTGTCAGAAACCTCTTGCAATCTCCTCTACACTGCTTACTCATCTTTGACATCAGTGTGCCTGGGTAACTGTGAAGGTCCAGTGAAAGAAGACAAATGGAGCTTTACATTTTGCATTGGAGTATCTGAAGTTGTTCTGTCTCCCGAAGGTGTGGTGGGTGTGGGGGGGTGTAACTCTGCAAACATCAAACACAGCTTTAGAGAGGAACAGCCTGCTTGACCTTACTGTGTTTGCTTTCAGTACTGTTAAGTGGAGTCAATTGGCTGAATGAATTGAAACTCTTAACATCTGGTAACTTTTTGCTCATCTGGATTTGAGTCAGCTGCCCCTCCAGGCCAAACAATGCAGTCCTCCATGGTACAATACTGAGCTTCATAACAACCCCTTCTTGATGCTACTAAGGATTGTAGTGGCTTACATGGCCTCAAGCAATTCAAAATAAAATTAATACAGATGACAACAGCTGTAGCATTACATCATATTTTATAGAAGAAGAATGTAAGCCCTTACTTAACACATTTAGATGCTGTCATCCTATAAACAGAGGGATTTGATATTAATGCATTTTCATCAATTTACTACACTAAGCAGTTGATCAATCTTGGAGAGACTTACTGAGTTGCCCTGGGTCCTGCAGAAAATTGATAGCACAGCCAGATACTGAATTCAGAATTTGTGGGTTATAGTTCTTAATATTCTCACTCAAAGACCACCTTTCATTTTTTACATGCAATTGAAAATCAATTTTTAAAGCACTAGCTAAGCCATAACTGAATAAATCATCATGAAACTACATAAAGTGTAGCAGTGGTTTAACCTCAAAATGTTAACAAATGCTAAGGAAATGAATCACAAATCAGGAAAATCACACACCATTACTGTGAAGAAGTTTAGAACTCCAGAGCATGCTGTCCTTAAAAGAGGTAGTGAGAAAATTTTTGTGGATATTCCTCTGAGCCTCCTTCCAACTGTACTTCCCTTATTCCTTCCCTGTACTCCTTCCCTTATTCCCTCCCACGGGTAGGTCATTAATCATCTTTTCAGGAATCTGCATTATGTACAGGAAAAAGCTTAGGTTTGGAGAACCATATATCTACCCCATAAAACAAGGAGCCTCTTGGTAGATTCACATTCCAGATGTAAATGGAGGCCCAGAAAAGGGGAAAAATCAAGTGGCTCCGTTGAGCTCTCTGTAGGCTGTAACCCTGTGTGTTCAGCTGTCCTAAACACTATGTCCTCCTCTTTGCAGGAGCCTATTAACTCAAACCCATAGTCATGTAAATGGATACAGCTTTCAGGGTAGAAATTACATAGGCAATAGGGTGGAGGGCTGCTGGAGTGAACTTGGATCTGTAGTTGCAGGCCCAGATCAGGCAGCAAGCGAAGGTTTCTTCTCTTTGGCTCACCAAAAAGTAGAACACATGGAGAGGAGGTGTCAAAAGACTTGTAGAAATTTCTTACATAGAAACATCTATCCAACACCCTGAAGTTCCTGGATGACTGGAACCAGATTAATAATGATCCAAAGATGTTATGGAAACCCAACTGTTGTGTTAGTAAGGATGGTTGAATAAGGTTAACACAGGTAACACAGAGTATCAGACAGATAATGGATAGTAGCGAGGAGAGATGGGCTTGATCTGACAGATTCAGCTGATTTGCCCACAGTCAGAATGTTCCAGCACTGTCACTGGCAGACAGTATTATTACCATGGAATAAATCTTCGAAAGGGATGAAAATTGCTTAGATGACTTTAAAAAAGACAAATATATATTATCATAGATTTCTGATATCTCAAATACCATCTCTCCTAAGCAGTACATGCCTTTGTTTATGTATCAGTTTTGTATAACTAGCAAATGTAGTATCCAGCACCCCAACAAGTAGTAGAAATGGGCAGCTGAGAAATCAGCTTTCAGTATATCTCATTCCCATCCACAAGTCAGGACTTTAGACTGAGATTTTTGCAGAATGAGTTATAAAACTTGCAGTCTCTGATGACATCAAAGTTGGATTGTGTTGTCACAGCAAGTTTTAAGTTACCTAAATACTGCATTCTTTAAGGATTATCATGTTTCTGTGATTCTATAATAATTTGCTGGAACAGTAATAATAATATATAAGCATATCTGAATTGCCTAAGCTAGTATTTGAAGGATAGTGGGGTTTACGTAAGAGTAAGATACTCATTTTGCATTAGTATTAATAGTATGGCACAATCTACTTTAATCAATAAAATCAATTAAGGTATTTTTATTAAGCTGGACATGCTGCAGTTTCAAAATCATGATCTACTCCGAAACAGTCATTACCTAATATGTACATTGCAAGGGGATTTCTGCAGTTAACAACTATTGAAAAATGACATGTTCGTATGGATGCTCTGAAAATAGTATCACACATTCTGTTTCTATATTGATTAATCATCTATTTAGAGCATACTCATAAGTAATAAAAGAATAAGTAAGTCTTTAATAGAGACAGACATGGTTATACCTGAATGTGGTTATACCTATATGTTTTTTTCAGTCTGCTTCACATGTAGGAGCTGTTGCCATGCACTTGTGTCCAGACCCATTTTGCCGTAAAACTAAGATCATGTCAGAAACACTGACAACTTAACTAAACCAGAATTTCTATACCAGTAGTGCTGCATAGGTGTTTCATACCAAGTTTCATATTCATCTGACCAAACAGCTAAAAAATTCATGGGTTTTGATGGACATTAAAAATTCATCTAATTGCTTCGACATGATCTAACAGCAAATATTCATTTAATCATAAAACATTCCTATATGAGAAGAGATTGTATGGGTCCTTACCTATGTCTTTGTGACAAATTCAGGGGTTTACCATGAAAATTCATTCTTCTTAAAAAAGGATGGGAGAAAAGAACAAAGCTCAGTACTGATTTATCATCATTAGGCTGTCTTCTGCTATTTAAATCATCTATATCCCTGTCTTTATGTGTCAGTCAGGAGGGTCATATAAGGTATTGATTTTATCCCTTAAAGATGCATGTGTATATAAGTGACTTTGAATTGGAGGTTCAATTCCAATTATTTTTTTCCAGATTTTTTTTGCCATCCAATCAAAGTGCAAGAGTAAAAAGGAATTACATGGGGTTTGCAGGGAAAAGCAAAATTTTATTTTCCAAGTTCATGCAAATAAATCTCCACTTTTTTTTCACTGATTTGTCTTTTGTTCACTTTACATAAAGGAAATTTTCTAGCCAGGAAGTACCAGAAGTTTGTCTATTTTTTCTCAGTTTTCCTGGAAAACTTTGTTATATCTCTGCTCTCACAGACAGAGATATTTATCTCTGAAAATTAAACTCTTTATCGTCTCCTATTATAAGAGGTGTAAATGTATGTATCAGGATTTTGTCTTCTGATATATATAAAACTATCACAATAGAAACTATTTGTAAACCTTAGATTTAATGTAAAACAATGTATTTCATTATTTTGCAGACCTCAATGTTTAACATGCAATTGCGAGAAAAAAAATGCTGAGAAAGTATCCACAATGTGTTTACAAACACTCTAAAGCAGTCCCACTTTGTAAACACTTTTTTCTGTTAAAGTCAGTATCACAGTCCCCATGGACCATGACAAGATCTTCTTTAATAATTCCTTAAGGTTTTTTATTTTCCTATTCCAAAAGAAGCTAAGCCAGCAGTAACTAGAGACATAATACAGTAATTTTAAGTCAAATATTATATAGTATTTGTGTGTTTATTTTGCAAACAATGAGAATATTTTATTGTGTTTTCACTTTTGTTTTTTAAACAGAATTCCAGCAAGAGAGCAGTTATTTAATTTTTGAATTCCGTGCCTTTATATTAGGAAAAAAATCTACCAGCTGTTTCTATCCTGCCATTCAGCACCTAATGAGAAGCAGACTGACCTTGGAGATGTTAATAAGCACCTTCTGCTTAAAATTTTTGTCCATCTAAGAGTTTGGGGAGAAGTTATAAATATAGAATATATTGTATGTAACAATTGCTTTCTGAGCACAAGACAAGGAAAGTTTGGGGAAAGCTCCACTGAGAATACTCCTTTTGGGAAAGGAATGGTCATAAGACTCCCTTGGGTTTAGCCTTATCTGGATCAGCAGATGTGCTGTGATAATCTTCGTAAGATTTCTACACCCAAAAAGGTTTCTGAGCCCTTTTTTTTTTTCATCTAGTTCCCTTGGTGGCTTTTTAAAAGAACTGACAGTTGATTTTGCAGCAAAGAGTATTTTCAAAGTTGACAACACTGTTTATTGTCTCTGTGCAAAGAGAGTGAAATCAATTTCTCATGAGTATTTGAGCCCTGAGGGTCAATGGACTGAATTTGATTATGGAAATTACAAGTTACTTACACTTGTTGTAATTTAAGAAAAGCATTTCTTGTATTTCATTATTTTTTGCATTTGGCATTCTGATCACTGCACTGTTGTCCACACAGTGCTCCTCCCTAGCCTATTAGAAACCTTGGCAGGCAGTTGTCACCTGAGTTATTTGGAAGAGACAGTGTTCTAGTTTGCAAAGCTTGGTGCTAAAAGCTGAGAAAATACCAGATCAAAAGGGATTAAATTGATGGCCTTTACAGAGTGGTTATGACCTTTGCTGAAGTCCAGAATTTTTTTTGATATGCAGAACATGATGTTCTGCCTTCAATCATAAAATAGTAACAATACAAATTGCTCGTTTACTTCAAATCGACCTAAAAATGGGTACAAGTGACAAAGCAGTTTGTGATGCACTGATATGACATTGAAGTGAAGAGTATGAAGCTGTCAAAAAGACAATTATGAGACAAACGAGATATGAATCCTCTACTTCTTTTGGGAAGCAGTTACTTGTAAGAAGGGTGACTCACACAACTAACTGCTCATCACTGGGAATTAAGAGCCCAACCCAGAGGATGTACAATCAAGCAGGCCTTTCCTGATGGCCTTTAAGTTGCTTAATTTCCATTTGTATGGCGATTTGAAACATATGTACAAGTACTAAATATTGTTACAGTGCGCAGACAGATTACATGGACAGAAACTAAGACTCCTATACATTCATCTGTTCTCAGATGAAGTGAATATTAATGGCTATGTCAAGTAAAAGACTGTGCTGTCTGAAAGTAAGAGGAAGCTTTTTTCAGGTCACATTTCTTTCCTATCTCCTTCATGAATCTTGCATCCTTTGCTATATAGTGCTACAAATACTAGCAAGTGTTTTAAAGACCCATTGGGTGAGAATTTTGAAAATTTGAAAATGAATCATCCAGATCCTAGGCAATATCTCCATTCTTTCACTTCAGATTAAAGAATCACCTGGCAATTTTTACTGTAAGTACTGTGTTAAAAAAAAAAAAAATTAAAAATAAGATAAAATCAAATAGGGCTGACACAGTAGTTTTCTTTTTCAAAAGCTCCTACACATTTGTGTGAACTAAGCTTTAAGAAAGCTAAGTAAATCCCCTTGTAGGATTTAGGCAGGGAGAAGCCTGGTTCTTGGATCCTGTTTATGCTTAAGTTCAAACTTGATGTCCAGAGTCAGCATAATTAGACCTGAAGTTCCTGTGTGGACAGATACTCATGAAGTTTGCAGTAAAAAAAAAGATAGCTTCAGGATTAGGCCATACCTGTGTGGGGATCATGCTTGCAAATTTTTATCACTAATGCTTCCCAAATCATACTTTAGCCTCTCAAGTTACTGAGATCTTTATCTTTTGACTCTGTTACTCAGATCCTTATTCCACAAGCTGTCGCCGACTTTATGGAAAAGAACAGAACAACACTGAGGTTTTTGCTGTCCCAAATCAAGATTGAGGAAATAGGGAAAAAAGCAAATGTACATGAATCCCTTCACTGCCCCCACAGAATCATAACTATTACATGGAGTAATAGTTAGAAATATGTCTTGGCCAAAATAATGCATCTTCATTTTCCTTTTCTCCCTATTGTTGCAATGGTGCCATGCAATCCACTGGATGATGAGACATGCTGCCCTCCTTGGTCTTGTGAGAAAAGTGCTGCCAGATATGGATGCATGAGCTGTTACACCAAGATTAACTGTTCCAATTTTCTTTTATTGCCCCTCATGCAAGGCATTTAACACTACCTGGATCACTATACCTTTCTTCTATTATTTTCCATTTTATTTCTATTATATTCTCTTTATTAATGTTAGCATGGAGTGCTCTACTCCAATCTGATGAATGGTAAAAAAACATGTACAGTTATTACAACTGTTGTTATTATTGCTGTTGTTAATATTAATAACAATAACATGTAACTTGAAGTGGCACCCCTAACTCAATATCCGTCTTCAAAGAACAAATAAAAGGGAATCCCTGGCCTCAAAGAACATAGAACTCTAAGACAATGAAACAAATAGTTCAGGAGGATGGCACAGCAAGAAGGGTGACTGCAGAAATCAACAGTTTTCATTATAGTCAGCTTGGCAAACAAGCATGGTGAGAGGAAATTTAAAAGTGGAATTGAAAGAAAATTTCTCATAAGCAAGACCAGAGATAGATGCTGTATGGAGTAAGGCATAGAGGTGATTAGAAGGATTTCTAGAACAGCAGAAAGCAGTGGGAATATTAGGAGAATGATATAAGTTTGTCAAATAAGTCAAATTACCAGTGCTCTTCTGGTGTTTCTTAAACCTAGAACTTCTAAAGGGCCCTTTGCCTGCAGGAGTGGGCAGTACAGTAATTCTTTTATGCAAGATTATGCTGAAGAACAAGCAGTTCTACAGGTGTTGATTGATATATTGAGAGACTTTTTCCACAAAGGTTACAGTGTTGTTAAAAGACTTTCAAGCTTTGGAAGCACTGCTGACAAGTTGCTTGTGTGACAGAGACAGCCCTCTTTTCTCATGATGGTAAGAAGTTTAGTAAATGGATGGCCTTCTGTAACACTTCTGTAATACTTCAGTGTGATGAGTGTTCCATTCAGACCAAGATTAGAATATTGCAGGATCATTTAGCATCCATCTGTTGCACTTTCCGCTGTCCGATTCAGTTGCACAGAGTGGTTCCAAACTCTCCTACAAGAATAAAGCTTTAAGAATGTTAGTTAGACCTCAAAAGGGTCTGTAGCATGTCTCAACTTGAATATTTAAAAAAAAATACAAGGTTCAAAATGTATTCAATTAGTAGTTTTTTTCTGTGGGTAAATTGCGATAATTTTATGAGAAAATCAAGGCAAAATTCATTATGAAGGTAATTAGAAACTTCAGAATGTCCAGTTTATATTCACAAGAAGGATGTTAATTTTATTGTCAGAATTTGTAAAACATTTGAAAATGTCTTTTCTTTAAGATTATGAGGGTATCCATTTGTAGGAAAGAGACATCTAGTATCTTTTTCCAACCTGGACTGTGGAAAACAAGGTTCCTGTAACGCAGAAAAAGCAAATGCTTATTTTCTGTCTGGGGAATGGAATAGATAAGACATACATTGCTGTGCTAATAAGTGCTCTTTTTTGTGCAGCTTCAACAGATGACAGTGCAGCAGAGAAGAAAGGTGGAACACTTCATGCCGGCTTAATTGTTGGCATTCTAGTCCTGGTCCTCATTGTGGCTGCAGCCATCCTCGTGACCGTCTATATGTATCATCATCCGACGTCAGCAGCTAGTCTCTTCTTCATAGAGGTAAGACAAAAGTAACATCGTGTGTCACCAGTCCTGTCTCTTGGCTCGGATATTTGGGGTCTCCAGAACTGATCTTTCTTAACTAAATCAGAAAGTATTCTTGTGTTCATAGTGTAATCTTTGAAGAAAAGGACCTCCCCTTGCAGGTGATACTGTTTTGATCTTACCATGTTTGTCACTCAGCTCCTTCTTTGAATGCCATCACTATAACTTTTTTGCTTTTAGGCAGGATCTCAGATACCACTTCACCTCTTTCTTATCCTTCATTTTCCTCATGATAGCATTTTTCCATTACCTTTCATGTGCACTGGCATTTTGTTTCAGGATATATATTTTTTCTATTATTTTCCTGGGGAGGGAGGAAAGAAAAGTGTGCATTCCTAATCCTGCAGAAGAGCTGAGCACCAGTTTTTAGCTGGAAACTTGTGTTAGCTGTTCCTTACATCATTTGAAGAAATATTTTAACACTTTTTCTCTGAGTGTGGGAAAGATTTTTTTAATCTAATTTTTTATCTTTATCATTTTCTTTTGCTCTTTTTATTAGTGTAGAGAGAAATAGACCATAATTTATCTGACCTATTTGAGACATCTCCTTTAGGATTAGATAAATTACCATTTTTCTCTCTCAAATACAGACAGCTACCTTAGGTGCAGACATCAACGTTGCAGATGCTGACATTTAGTCAGTTCACTTCTACTGTTCTTGAAAATATGAGAAAGGAACATTCTCCATAGGTGTTTGAGTCTTCAAAAACCTATGAATACTTACACCTACTTGTGGATATTTTTTTCAACTCTGCAATGTTCCTCTACCTTCTGATAAGTATAGAGTTACTAAATGTGAAAGAAAAGGCTGACTGTTCATAACCCCCACTTGTAGCATTCCCTTACTATTGAGAGCCTGGACAGAATCTACTGCTAGACAACAGTGAAGATGCAAAACTGCTGGAAGTGTCACTAGGGACATATCTAGGGATTGCTTAGTTAAAAGCCTGGACCAGGAAGATAGGAAGTAGACAATCATTCTTAGTGACAGCAATGAGAATTGAAGCGAGACATGTATATGAACAGAATGATTCATCTTAAAATCATATTATAATAAATATACTTCTTAGGTGCAATAGTAGTGACAAAAATCAAAATGAATTGTTTATCAGTATTCCAGCCTCAAGTGATGTAACTGTGTTAACCATTGGGAAACACAATCCATGCAATAAAATATAGTTTTCTTTCATGTTTATGCAACATTTCAAGACAGTTTTCTATTGATATATACGAAAAAAATTTCACTGAAGTCCACATATAAAAGTGGAGGATTTGTCCCTTTCTTTTCTTGACACACAGATTGAATTTCTATTCTTTCATGCTAGTTAAAGCAAGTTTCTTATCTGTCATGGTGTGATTTAAAAGGCTAAGTAAATTGCAACACTATTTTTTAAGAAGAAGGGAATACCAAATTACAATACACATTTATTTATTTAATTTTGTTCTCAGTATAGTAAGGGCATGTTAATTTATTTCTTTTATTGATATCACACTCATCATGCAAACAGTGGTGCCTTAATCAGTTTTGTTAAACCTATTCCACGGAATTTAATCTTTAGGTACCATTAATCAATCTATGCAGTCAACTCTAAAATGTCTTTTAGCACAGAATGTAGGCTTTTAGAAAAAAAATGGAAAAACATGTACTTTCTGTTTAAAATAAAGGAGAAATCTATTGCAGCTACACGTTTCCAACATGAAGAACATATGTTCTCAAACTTGCATTTTGAAACTGAAGTACAAAAAATAACGAGGCAAAACTGGAATAAATAGTCAGTGTTACAAAAAGTAATTTATATTGCATTGTTTAATTGAAAAATATTTGATTAAGCTGTTACAGATAACATAATAGCCCACATACCACAGCAGACAAGCTGCATTATTTATGGGAAATGAATGAAATGTGGATCTGGTTTTACCATTCTTGGGAAAGAATGCAAGAGAATTGCCATGGGCTTGGTCGTGAAAAGAGAAGCATATAAATATTTCAGAAAATTATACTGGTTTGTATGAGTCTCTTGATTAATAAAGCAATCTGCACAGTTAAAACAAGATGGGACAGATGGACAGGCAGCTCCCTCCTGCAGTTGTCTAAAAAATTATGAGTACACTGTAGTCTGCCATGAAGTCTTACAGCCGAATGAAGATCTGCATCAGTTTATCATCAATAATTAATATAACTTTAGGGCTGACCAAAAGAAAGAACATTTCTGTTCAGTTTTAAACTTTACAGGGGCATCATATAACATTCAATGTAACATTCCCTCAAAACTGTAATATGACTAATAGAGAAACTTCTTCTTACATCTAAGTTCTAAAACATTGTCATGATTTTTCAATCAGATTTTGTTGGGATTTTTAGGTTAAGGGCTATGTAAGCAATTTTTATTTGATTTGTTTTATAGTCATAAGTGGTTACTGAATAAATAAAAGTGTAATAAACTGACCCCATATCTGAGGCTTCCCTCTTTCTTCCTTCAGATATTACTCAATATTCAATTGCTGCCTCACTCAGGTTCTCACATAGCTCATCTCAAATCCTGCTCGTGTTTGTCATGTAGTAAGCTCCCCCAGATAAGGATAAATACACCCACATTTTGACTGCACTCTTTACCCTTGCACTGATAAAGGCAATCCCTTCTGAACAACATTAAATGGTATCCCAAGTGAACTAGTTGGTTTAAACAAGCAATACACAAAGCCAAGAAAAATATCATTTATTACAAAAGCAACTATTGTCTTAGAACAGAGTAACATTATTACTTTTTTACTTCTAAAGTCTGAAGAAAATGTTTCCTCTAGTGTTTTTGTTCATAGCTGTTGAGCAGAATGCACATGTGCAGCCCCACCTGGAATAAAAATATACCTGTTTTGATCAAACAGCTTGAAAAGTCTTGAATGCCTATGCCATTCAATTTGCCTATGATAGTGTGCAATTTTAAAAGAATGCCATCCAAACAGTTCAACACATTTTCAAAAAAGTTCCACTTTTTGTTAAATGTGTAGAAGATTCAAATCAAAATGCAGTGTTTTCCTGTTTCTTCCAGACTCCAGACTGCTCCTGTGTTTCATTGTTTAAGTTGGACATTTCTCTGGTGACCTAAAGATAGAATGAATTATCAGCTTTTAAAGTTAAGGGAGCTTCAATCAGTTCCAATGAATGCAGGCTCTTTCTAAAAGCTGAGAGTAAATGTTTTCTAGAGATTAGCTTGCAGAGTGACAGAAGAGATGTTGCATGCTTTGGTTTTCTATTTATTTATCGTTATCCCTGCAGTATTTTATCTCCCTTGAATTTGATTCGGTTGCCAATAATTTCCCCTTTTGAATCACGTTACATTAATACTCTTAGCTTGAGTAATGCTGTGTCTCTTATGTATACTTTGAACTGATTTGCACTGATTTTTGAAAGGCAGCATTCATGTCAAATAGTGCTCTTCATGACTTTTTCATTTAAGCAGAAGCTTATGTCAGAAATCTAGTGACAACATATATAGCTACACATAAGCTATAGCACAATTAAAGAGAAATTCCTTTATTCATTAACCTATGTGGTATACTTGCATTCAGAATGTGAGATTTGTTGGCCAAGAAGCCAGTCATGATGCCCTGAAAGTCAAGGATTGCATACATGTGATACAGATCATACCAAAAATGATATAAATATCTGGAGCTGGATATAAAGAGGTGGGAAGAAATTCTCAGCTCAGCCAGATGGATTTGCTCAAATTTCAATGAGCTATGGGTCAGACTGAAGCTTTAGTAGTATTTTATATTTTACTTCTTTCTTTCTTTTCCCTTGTGTTCTTTTTCTCTTATATTTTTAACCTGTAAGGACTTACTTTTATGTGTGAACTATGGAACTATTGAAGTAATTGAGAGGAATTAATTTCCAGGGAGTACTTAGCAAATTAAAAAACAAGGCATGTGGCCAACTACCTTTAACTTAGATGTCTTGCCTGTTTGCACTGAATTATCTGTGGACAGAAGGGTTGCACATGACACAAGAAGTTTTCTCACATACTTTTTGTTTTTCTTACTCATATGGTGAACCAAAGTCCTTTTAAGGCTTGAAACTTACCTCAGCTGTCATCCCAGTGCTCTGCCTTTGGGGATCAAGGGCAACATGATGTGGCCACAGCTGAGAAGACAGCAGAGGGATTGCTGGACAATATGAAGGCAAGGAGTCAGACATTGCAGTGTCTCTTCCCAGATGGACAGTGATATCATTACCAAGCATGCTTGACAAGGCTTGGTAACAGGCTTGAAAGGCTTGAGAACAGCAGAGTAAAATTTTTCTGTGGTGATCCTCTGTGGATCAGGGGATTTTAGGGAGTCTAACTAACATTGCAAATTGGGATCATCTTAACCTCAGGCAAAGAGTCTTTCTCTTGTATTCAGCTTATATGTACAAAACCAAATCCAATTTATGTGGACTCTGGAGTTGTGAGAATATGAATAAATTCAGCTGTTTATGTATTAATAGTAGTTAATGTCAGACACTGAAGAGCAGTGCGGGTGTTTGTGATTAAAAATTAACATTCTTCAGATTTAAGATCCCATTTTAAAGGTCATAGCTTTTGCCTTCATGTTCCCACCCTCCTTGGAGTTATTCCAGAGCTTTATTTCACTGGTTAAGAAGATGATGCTTAGAAGTTATTAAGCAGCTGATGCTTAGAAACATAATGTACACTTATAAACACATACATCACATATATGCACATACCTATGTCTTTTTTCATTGTTTATCTTACTTCATCTTGGATGTTGAAGATGGATAGTTTCACAGATCTGTTTAAATGGCCACACAGAGAGTTGAACTGGTGCTATGGAGCCAGGGAGTGACCTTGAGGAAAAAGAGAGGGAGGAAGGAATGAACAGCTGCAGATCTTTTGCAAATAAAATAATAGTGTGTGATCAGAGCCTGGAGGATGCACTTTGACTCCTCCTGATTTAACTTAAATTATGTCTTTGCTAATAAACTAAATTAATCTGGGAAGGTTTTTTTAGCATAAAGACCAACCAGCTTGGAAGGATCTGCACTCCTGTCATTTAACTCTGTCTCACGTAAAGTTGACAGCATGGAGACTATTAGCACAGAATGAAGATGGTTCACAAATACTGAGCTCTAGCTAGGGTGGTCTGAGAAAGCACTAATTATTGGGTATTTTTTAAACTGTTGGGCTGTATGGGGGATTGTATTTCAGTATCTGGAAACTTTCACTGACACGCAGATCTAGCAGTAGATTTTCTTAAGGTTTTGACCTTCTGCTCATCCCCTGTCTGCTGAGAGGAAGTAATATGAGAAAATAGTCAAAAAAGCTGGAGGCAGTTCTTGGTTTTTCAGAGCTCAGGGAGTTAATGGACATTTCTGGCTCACTCTCATACATCTCTGCTTATAATGACATATCACAAATAAGAACCAGATTTAGCATTCAATGATGTTCTCCGTGCACCATTTCCAGGTTTCTGCATTAATGTCACAAATGCAGTGTATGTCCTCAAATAACTGAGGAATAAATAGGAAAGAGAGTAAAAAAAAGGATTTTTTTAAAAAGAATGATATCCTCAGCTTTCAAATCCAGCTGATGGACCTCACAGAGTTCTACTGCTTTCTTCTGAGATACAGCCCATTGTTTTCATTATATATATCCACTTTAGAGGGGAATATGCTTTTAGTTTAAAAAAGGCTTGCCATGGTCATCAATTAGTTTTTGTCCAGACGTTCAGGCCGAATTGTGTTTAATGAAGATGATTATTAAAAAGAAGAGAAAAGGTATCATTTTTCTCTTCTTTCAAAGTCCTGCAGTGTCCTGGCGTTTGGAGTATTGTCATTGATCTCACTATCATTGCCATAGTAAAGTTATTTTTTCCAAAGCTTATCCAGCTCAGCAGGAACCAGCAGCTCAGCAAGGGAAACTTAAATCAGCCACAAGGGAGAAGCACTAAAATAAATAATCAACACTGACAATAAAAGTCAAAGGTGGAGAGGAAGGAGGCATTCTGTTTCTCATCCTTCAGCAGCCAGATCCTTAGATATACGTAAGACTGCAGAAACTGTCATAGCAAGATGTGGTTTAAATCACAAAATGATACTTTAAAAAAGTACTTCTATCAAAAATAAAAATAAATTAAGCCAGTAATAAAAACTGAATCTTAAGTCTGAAGCAATCTTTATGTCAGAACAGTTTCTTCAACATAAGGGTGTCAGGCAATTGATCTTTTCTTATTCTCGGAAATACGTTTCAGAAGTATAATTTCAGATATTTTAAGCCTCATCCACTTCTGACTGTGATTTGCCAGATCAATTGTGTGTTTCTAGAAGAATTAAAGACTGGTGCACAAATTTCAAATAACTTCGAGCACAAAAATAAGTGTTATGGGCAAGGTAATTGGTAACAGAAAGATCTTTACTTCTCATGAGAAAACAGATGTCATGACTGCAGAGGTAAATTACCGGTGGACAAGTGTACTTAGACTAATGGGTCTTGAATAATATCAGATTGACATTTAACCGTTTAGTAAGACTTCACTATAGTTTTTTTATCTTTCTCTTAATCTATTTGAGTAAGTCATAACAATTTTTCTGCGGTTTTGACAATTGATCCAGAATTTGGATAGCTTCATATTTGCATATTTCCAGGGGTTTTTTATTTGTATAAATAGGATCATATGATTTTCATGGATAAAACAGGCCCTATAAGGTTTAAAATTCCCTGATGTTGAAAGATGTCAAAAGACGAATCTGGTCAACAACAAGAACACACTTGTAGACCTTCCCATGCAACAACACTCAAAGGTTACTCCAGTCTCAAGCCTTTCTTACTTATAGGTGGAATCCTCTTCATTTTTTCCTCAGAAGTAAGACAAATAGTATGAATTCTGCCTCTACTTCAAGATGTATGTAAATACACATATTTTAGCCTTTGTACTGCTGTAGGAAGTTAAATACTTTGCATAGCCACCAACAATGGTGTAGACAGGCACAGTGTAAGAAACATGAAAGGTAGACCTCACTTTCCATGGATAAAGTTTCTTTCATTTTATCTTACTGATCTTTAATAGGAACTAACTTTTTAATGTGTATTATTCTTCTGCATCCTTGTCATGTAGGGTGATAACTGCTTTTCTCTCAACTTCTTTGCTTTTAATAGTGAACCCAAGGAAGTTTCAGTCCCATGAAAAAATTATTAATCTTGTTTTCCTGCTTTGTAATACACTGAAAGGAAGCAGGAGTTACAATTCTCCAGCCACAGCTCAGAGGATTTCCTTTAAGTGTTCTAATTGCAAAGGAAGAAACATTTTTTTTCCTGCTAAAATTGGATGACAAAAATAAGGAATTAGTTAAAATACCCATCTTGCTTTCTCCCCATTTGGTTTGGTTTTCATGGGTTTTTTTGCTGTGGTTTTCTGGTTCGCTTGTTTGGGTGGGGGTTTTTTCAGTCTTCTTATTAGTCTTCCCAGAGAACAAAATGCATTAGGCATTTCCTGAACTGCTTTGGTAACTGAAGCAGCTTTGTATCTCCCAATACCATTCAAGTTACTTTCGGTTTCATCAACTAAAGCTGTAATATTTTTACAGGTTTGGGGGGGTTACACGAGGTGATGAATTGATAATTTTCCAGCACTCTCTTTTAAGACTGTCAACCACTTACATTACTCACACGCACATAAAGAAATTGAAATAAAACAATCACTAGAAAGGGAAAATCTCACCTCAGACATGACAAGAAACAACAGAAAACTGTAACTGTAATATTAGGAGGTGACCTTTGTGTCTGTTGCTTTCTTTCTGGGAATACAGCTTGTGTTTATGTTGTATGGCTTTGTATTATTAAAACTGGTGCACATCTGTCCCATAACAAATCATCTGGAAAGACCAATTAAAAAGAGTAGCACAAAATGGTAGATTTAGTTTCTATTAGCAATGTAGCAAGGAAGTAGTAACTAATCATGGGTACATCTTAAAATTAATTTAGGGGGCAACTTAGTAGATTAAAAGTCAGCTCATCCTTTTAGGCTGGAGTTTGATACAGTTTCTAGTTATTTTGTCTTGCTAGGTTTCAAGTGGTTTTTCATTTTCTCTTTTCATTAGAGGGCTCTCAGTCAAATTCCTTTCTCATTTGTACCAGTGTAAATCTGAAACAAATCCTTTACATTTAATTGAATTGTTCTTGATTTTCTTTAGCAAACCTAAGAACAGAATATGACCCTTTTTCTTTAGCACTAACCAAACTGTCCTTCTTAATTTTGAAACCACATCGAATCAAGCTTAGGTAGAAAAAAGTCTCCAAAGTTTGAATAGACTAAGTTTTCTTATTAGAAAAAGACCCCCATTAAAGAAGGCAGTGTTCTGCCTTCCTACTTTGTAGGAAGATGCTTCATTGAAAGGCCTGGGATTTTAAATTATCTGCCAAACAGAATTTAACTCTGGATGCCTCAAAAGTAAGCTGATCCTGCAATAGGAGAAAAAGGAAGTGGTTGCTTTTGTATAGTATCTCCCCAGTGATGATCACTGAGGAAGACTTTGTGCTGTACCCACAGACAGATGTGTGTTTGTTAACAAGATCTTGTTTGGTAACAAGATTCACTGAGATTTCTTTAGTGACTGCTACCCAACAGCACCACGAGTCCCAGCAACACATCAGGGCTACAGCTGTTGTGTTGTCACCAACACCACCTCTTAGCAGCATGAAATATCCGTAATGATTGAAAGGCAATCCAAAGGGGGTGTTATGGGACAGAAAATTAAATGCAGTGTTTATTTTCAGAGGAAAGATCATGAAGTAAAATTATTAGATTGTGAACTGTTGATGAAAATATAGGCTGCAACATATTTTCACTGTTTCTCCTCTCATTTTCCTACAATGTTTCTATATAGCTTGCTGTATCTTCTAGCCCTCCTTCCAAGTAGATTGTAACTGTTGTCAGTAAAAAAAAAAAATATGTATCAGCATATTTGACACATAAAATTTTCAATGAAGAACAATCATTTTAGGACAGTTTTTCTGCTTACTGACTCTATGAAGGAGTTTCCCTATTTTCCTGAAAGCTGTTCCCTTTGACATAATCTCAGAGCAGTGACCCAAAGTCTGGGCCTTACAAGGCATTCAAATGTTTGAAAATACAGATTGTTTAAAGCACTTCTTCTTCATAGAGACATCATAATAATACAGGGATTTTTTTACCTGCCCTAGGAAATAACTGTTTCTTTTCTCTATTAGCTCTCTTAAAGCAGTCACCAAAGGTCCTAATGAAAATTGGTTAGGATTCCTTAAGACTTTTGCACCCAAAGTTCTTAAGAGTTTAAATGAAAAGGTTGCTTCTATGTGAACAAACAAAGTAAACTACTCAAGTAATATTATGGGACTTGAAACAGAAAGTTGTTATTTTGACAGTTCTGCATAAACATGACATAATTTTGTCCTAGTAATTTTAAAATTACAATTTCTGTCAACTCTGCTGCACAACTCTGCTATGCATGGCATAGAGTATGTTAGCAAATTCCTATGCAGAACTAAGGAGGAAGAGCATTGGACAGATCCTTTAGGGGGTAGTGGATCAGCAGTTCTTTATGTGACAAATCCAGTAATCAACTGGTTTAGACAGGAGCTATTTTATCTTCTTCACTGCTAAGAGTAGTGGTAATTATTTATGTCTTTGAGAACAGCCATCACTCACAAATTTAGAAAGGGAGATTAATTCCTCTGACTTCTGCTGCTGCTGAACTGTGCTTCTCTATTCCTGTAACCACTACAAGGAGTGTGTTTTGGGATGAGAGATCAAAATTGCAGGACATTTTTAAAGTTTTTATTAATAGTTTATTGTTGTACCCTTCATATTCTGAATGTTTATTTTGTTGCTGTTACAGCGGCGTCCAAGCAGATGGCCAGCAATGAAATTCAGAAGAGGATCTGGACATCCTGCCTATGCTGAAGTGGAACCAGTTGGAGAAAAAGAAGGGTTCATCGTATCAGAGCAGTGCTAAAATTTCTGGGACAGAACACCAGTACTGGCCTACAGGTGTAAGACATTTATTTTGCCTCTCTTTAAAGAAAAGGAGCCCTAAGCTGCTGTAGCCTGATAGAAAGAAGATTTTGGATAAGCTTTGTCCAAGAAGAAAAACTATCTAAGATACCAGATTACTACTGCACAGTAGTTTTTGTTAGTGGACTGAGACACAATGGTTCATGCAGAACACTTGTCAGTGGACACCTACAGTATCAGAACTATGGCACAAGTGCCATGTTATTGGCTTTAGGTGTGGGGATGCACAGTAATCAGAAATATAATAAAGCTTTGGTGCACAAGGGTGTTGCCCTTTGGTTTAAGTGTTCTCTGTTATCTCAAAGACTGAGGGACAAATCTGGACTGTTTCAGTGCAAAGAGCACTGAGCAGTGTTCATAGGTGATTGAGAACAGCATCTCAACGCAGGTAAAGAAGAAAAAAGGAATTTTACAATATTTCTAAAAGCAGATGTGAAATACACACACTTTTCAATTCTAAATTAACCTACCCACCTAACTGAGCGAGTCACAATGTAAATGCTTTCCAGGAGTCGTACAATGTTTCTTGTACATTGCTGATTACAGCCCTTCTAAACAACTCATGATATACAAATTGATAAGAGATGAAGACAACAGAGAATTTTCACGATGGTGAAATTATTTCCTGGGAGTTCACAATGAAGTTGGGCTGATTTTCAGTTTCAGTGTTCACTAAAAAATGAATTATTAGGTTTGTTTTAAGGGATATCTTTCATTTCTCAGCAGGAGGCTGAAGTAAAGGCAACAGATCCTTTTAGCTGCCAGAGAGCTTATGGACCATTTCTTAGGCAATGTGATATGAAAAAATAAGATTTAAAATAAATGGGTTTCTATCCTTTGCCATTTCATTGTGAGTCGTTACTGAGAAGCACCACAGACTTCAATGCACCCCTTTCAGAGATTCAGATACAAGTGTTATTGAACCCTGCTGATTCATACAGTGGTTTTGTTTAATGAACATAGTAGTTGCATAAATATATATATAAATATATTTTTTTTTATAGCTAACACAAGGCGGGTTCTTGTGACTGTTAAGACTGCATTTTTGTCATCCAGACAAAGGAAATGGATTGCATTACTGCATATTTCCACTGAGTTGTAAAATAATCCTTAATATTAGAATATTTTTATGTTGTATAGGAAAGGTGGTTCATGTAGTTGCAGTGCCATAAACTTTCTGCCTATTGGAACCATTCTTTCTTGATTATCGACCCTTTCCCTCCCTGTATAGGGAAAGACAAGACTATAAATCCACACCATCAAAAACAGTTACTCCTTTCATGGAAGGGGTTAGTATACACCAAGACCCAGAGCTTCCATGAGGAGTGGCAGCCTAAATACTTTGATGATCTGGGCCTGGGCTACTAAAATATGAAATTCAGATATTGTATGTATATTTCATAGCAGTCATTGACTATCAAATTTTTTACATACTGTGCAAGGCACTTAAATGATTTTAAAGTGAGGTATGCAACATTTGTGGTTTTTGTTCCCGAGCAGTTTAAAAAAGTTGTAGTTATCACCTTAATAGTACATTATTTACATTTCTTGTTGATGCTTGTATGGCCTAAATTTGATTACTTAATGATGTTTAAAAACAAACAAAAAAAAAAGAGTCACAATTTTTACTTGTTATTTTGTTCAGTAAATACTACAATACTATATTTTCTGTATTCTTTTATTTTGGGTAACACACTTCTATTTTCACCTGGTTTAAATCATCTAGCATGAGATTAAAACTGTTCAAAACTTAACTGGTATTAATCTGAAGGTACTAACACACATTGTCTTGAAGCCTGGTGAAAAGCCAGTGGCAAGTATTCATTTCAGTTTGTGTGGGTCTGCTGAGCCCTGTTTCTTTAGAAGGTGGGGTTAAATTTCAAGCTGTTAATTCTGATAGCAATAACCAAATGTATGCACATATATATGGTGACATTCATTTTTATTAAATAAAAAGGTATCAGTGCACATCATTTAGGCACGTATTTGGTGTGCAATAATTATCATTAGTTTTTCTAGGCATGTTGGAGGTCATCAGCTAGGGTTCGTAGCCAAATGAAGCAATTGTAAAGCTTCTGGAATCCTACTTGGAAAAATTTTTATTTCAGAGCACATCTTGGCAAAATATAGTAAGAAATTTACAAAAATCTACATAGAATTGCAATATATTCAAGGGACTTTTCATATAAGTAAAGAAGATTTGCATTATTATGGGTTTACAGGTCTGCACTTCATCTGATTCACTCATATTTTACTCATGTATGTAATACCTGTCATGCAATGGAACTGACAGAATATTTTTAACACAATTTGACAAATACAAAAGTTTTAAAATATGGTATTTTGATTAATTTTGTTTTAAGGCACTCTTGCACAGCTAAAGGATGTTTGTTAGTATTTGCAAACTAACTTACATATCATACTCCTTCATAAAATAATAGCAGTTATTTTTTTCACTTTTTGTCCACCTCACATTATTTGGTGGCAGATTTCACTGGTCTATGGGAAGCATCATAGTATACTTCTTTAGATGTTTGCCATGATGTTATATGCTATGGATTATAACATGAGGAGTTGCTGGATTTATTAAATAAGACTGATAGTCATACGCTTACGTCTGATGAGAACTGCTATCTGAAGAGAAAAACTCCTGCATACTAATGGATGTATAGTGTCTCATTGGTGTCTGCTTTGATATATTCTGTGGTATGTTCTATTTATCCCAGTAGGCAAAAGTTAATTAAGTAATCTGTTGATGTTTTGTAATTCCATCTGGTTTTCTAATTTTTTAATTATTAAAATTACCACATTAAAAATTATACAAACATTAATCTAGAGGTGTGATAAAATATTGAAAGTAACTGAGAATCCTATTCTTATATTTTTAGAAAGCACCAGGTTAATTGATACAGACCAAAAAAGTGTCATGTAACCCTCTTTGAGAAATCCAGCTGAAATGTTATTCAACAATTCATAAAGAAATTTCCGTTCAAGTGTCTGAAACAGTGGCTTCACTAGCATTCCCACTGGTCCTTCATTTGAAACTAACTCAGAATATTTCATTTGTTTAAATGCTTGCTTACAGAGTCATTTATCCTAACAGCTACTTTAACTCTTAAACTTTCCAGTAAATTTATGTATCTAATGTTTGTAATTATTTCAAGTTCTCCCAAACTTATTTCTTACTATTTTCCATTTAAGTGTCAAATGTTCCATAACACCTAACACTCTTATGCTTCCGCTCATCCTGTTTCATGGAGAAAAAAGAAAATTGAAACTGCAAGGACTCAAAGCACATTACTAAGTAGCTTTTAAATCTCATTAAAATGAAACACTTATCAGATACATGTATCACACAGAGAAATTGTTGAGAAAAAGACCCAAACATTTGTAAAATTGTATTCAGATATGAAGAAATTCTGGAACTGCTGAAGAAGTAGAATTGTAATTTCACTCTCATGTGCATACATATAATGATGCCATCTTATTTAATTGCCCACCATTTCTCAGTGTGTCCTGTGACGTACTGGAGAAAGAGAACAGAGATTGTTCATAGGAAGCAGCTATTCCATATTTTTCTCCTCCTTGCTCAAATTTTATTGCACTTTGTTACATATCATCCAAACCCTGCTCAGAAGACTTCTTTTTTTCACAGACTTTTCTTCTTTACCCATCAACATTATACTCAAGGGATGCATACACCTTGCTTTATTTCTGTTCTGAGCATTCTGAGCATGAAGGGAGTCAATTTTCCAGAGAAAAGCAGTGTGATACAGTTCTTCCTTTTCATATAATTGCTTTTCTTATTCTCTACAGCTTCTGCTACAAATGACTTAGATATCCTGGAAGTATAAACCTACTTCCATACACCATTATAATTTACCTTCAGATCAAGTTCATTTTTACAAATAATGTGTGCTCTGGAATTCTGGGGGAAAAGATAATACATCACTGTATTTTGAAAAATTGTGGAAGCCAAGCTGAACAGAATATTTGACTTTGCAAACTTCAGCATTTTTCCGTGGTTGACAGAGTTCAAATCCTAAAAAACTCATTACGCTACTATCTGAGACAGCTGAGTACTTGAAGCACTATTTTGCCATCCAAATGTGGAAGCAATGGAAAAGGAAGTGATGATCCAGTTTGCCAGTTGGCAGGGAAGGGATTTTCTTTACAGAAGACTAAGAAGTCTTCAGAGGGAAACATGAGAATATTTCTATATTCTCTTAAATAACCTCTTGAGTAAGAAAAAGAAACTGTAAATTGAAATATCCAATATTCTATTTGTAAAGAATCTCTAAATAAGATTCTACAAGCATTTCTCAGGAGCTGGCAGTTGTTCACAAAGTGGGTGGGTGAATAGAGCGTTCAGTACCCCATGTTGGATCATGTTTCAGCTCAAGATCATCAAAGGGAAATTTCATTTTGGGTGCATTCAGTGGAGAAAGCAATGCCTATGTTATTATTTTCAGACACTAGCAATGAAGCTTTGTATACAAGATTAGGCATTCACCTAGAAGATATCTCAGCTGCAGAAAATCACAGTGCCTATGACCACAGTATTAGCCATTAGGAGAATAACTTGAATACAGCACAAATTTGGCTTAGATCAACGTTTTTCCTCTCAGGGAATTTATTGCTTCCAGTGATGAGAAACAATAGCAGCAAGCACTGTTGCCCACAGTGAGATATTTGGAATTCTTACACTTATGCCTCTGCCTTCTTGCAGAGAAGTGCTTGAAGCCTAAAAATCTCCAGAATTAAATGTTACTGACCAACAATGCAGAATTAACCTTAATTCTCACTTTTTAGACAGAGATTTCGGGAACTGACACCTGCTACTACTTTTCTTTGTGGTTGCAATGCTAAGTTGGGTTTGAAGTTGGGTTTTTTGGAGAAGGAGAAGGGGAAGGGAAAAATGCAGAAGTGGAGGGAAGGATGTCAGTATTCCCAGATGCTCTAGAGGTACAGCAAGAAACCTTACGTACAGCCTTGAGAGCATTGGTACTGTGTGCCAGTGGCACTGAGTGAGAGCACATGAAGTCTTCCTTCATGTCCATCTCCATTATTTAAAAATCAGAAGCATCATCAGAACAACTAACTTCTGTCTAAATCTACAGGAGTCCATATTTTACCATAAATATAAAGCTGTCCTTTAATTATCACTTTATTGTCAAAACTTAGGAGATTTTCTTGACTTTTTAATTTTGTATGGAGACGAAAACATTTGAGGATGCCAAGTAGAATAAAGTATCTGTCTGTCAAGGCAGAGAGCCTTGTCTCCTGACACAATTCTTTCCCAGACAGAATGGTTGCTCCCCTGTGCACAGCTCTTTTTAGTAGGTCTCATGCTAACTCCAGTCTTTCTCGGGACATTTCATACATTTCAACTCAATTCTCTCTCTTGCAAGATTTTTCAGTACCTATCTCCTGCCTCACTTTTTGATTCTTCGATTCTTCACCTAAATCTACATTTTCAATACTTTGTTTTCTTGCACTACTCTAAAGCCTGAATTATGTCTCAACGTGACCACTTTCAGTGTCACTCAAAATAAGCCTCAGTCTAAAAAAACTCCACTTGATTTTTCCTCTGTGTGTGGATTCTTGTTAATAGAACTATCTGAAGGCAGATTTTCCTGGTTTTGACTGAATTCTGTCCATGTGAGTCAGTAAGCTAAATGCTGAGTCTCTTGGAAACTTTTTGTGTAGACATTATGGTCAAAAAAACTACTGGTCTCTTCAGAGGAAAACTTGTTCCAGATAATTTTTTTTAAAACAGCAAAAGGACTTTAAAAGACAGATCTCAAGACATTACTCTTAATTACATCCATTTAACTAAGCAGATAATTTTACTCAATTAATTTATATAGATGCCTGTTGTCTCTGTAGTCTCTTTGGGAAGATAGCATTCAGGGATATTAATTAAACTCTTCCCATGAAGTTTGTGTTATTTCCTTTGGCATAGTTCTCACTGGAAAAACAAAAAGTGCTATTAATTGCTAATGTTAGCTTGAAAGACATTTCATTTATTGACTGGATGGCACAATGTTTCCTCAGACATTTAGAAGCTGTTAGTAAAAAGTACCACTTTTGGCTGTCTAGCTTGTGTTTGAACTGCTGGTTTTATTACTAGATCCTTTTTTTTTTTTCCAATAAGAGTTGTTAAATTTTGTTTTGGGAGGTAACAACAAATACTGTAATCTCATTTTCACATTTGACTACACATCGCCAGTGGTGTCCTTTATCTAAGCTTTTCACCTCAAAACTTTCCAGCTCTGCCTTGCCTATGAGGACAACAGGATTGCACCACAACTACATTCCCCTGTTTCAGTGACAAGATGAAGCTTTCCGAAACGAAATGGTTTGCCTATCGTAGATATGTCGGCATTTTCATAACAGCCTGTTTCCAGAAAGAATCCTCTTCCTAGAGATGAGTCCAGGTTACAGAGTGTGACTGAAAATAACTAACTGTGTAAAACATAAGCCATGCATAGCTGCACTATCACTGGATGAAATTACCTCCAGCACTCACTGGCCCTCAGGCTGGGGCCTCACCCCTGCCACAAAGGGCTCCAGCATGGGATGTGGGCAGGATGAGGGCAGAGCAGGGGATGCTTGAAAGACTGAAGGTGCCATTCCTTCTTGGAGTGCAAAGAGGTAGTGGGTGCCTCACTAAGGCTTGCATGCTCCACAAAAAGGGGGTGACTTTGTGCCAGCCTCTGCCTTAGAGCTGAGCATGAGCAAAGGATCTCCTCAGCAACCCCCCAGGGCATTGCTGCAGAGTGAGCATGGCCTTTGCTCTGTGCGTGACGGCCCCCTGCAGCCACGCACACACACGCTTGCACCCCCTCACGCTCCTTCCAGTCGCTGTCGGCCATGCATTTTGCATTTCAAGTGTTTTCTCAGAGCAAGAGCACTGTTTTACCAGAAAAGATGACACAAGTCATTTCACTCTGTATCTCTGCAGCACCACTGTGCATTCTGAGGGGGGTGCCTGACACATCTCCTCCCAGTACTCTGTACTCCTCCTCCAAAGTGTGGGTGAGCATGTCAGTGAAAGGTGACAAGTGCTCAGGGGTTGTTTTGGCCTGCAGATTCCTGTCTGGAGGGAACTGGGCATGACAGGGAACCTGAGGAGAGATTACAATCTATTAGAAAAGATCAGACATCCAAAAATTTAACTAAGGAAGTAAATTTTGTTGTAATTTTTCCTAAAGTGACTTCAGTATGCTTGACACAGATGAGCAGCGTTGGCTGAGTTATCCTACACAGCAGTGACTTTAAGGAATAGAGCAATCAGGAGCTCATGACATATCTTTAGCACTTGCCGAGAGCGATGTTCAGAGTGGAGGGCTCGGCAACTGCCTCCACCTACACTTAGTGATAATGGAGATGTCTGACCCCTCTCAGGGACTAAGCTTAGCAGTTCGATCATTCAACCATGAGGTTATAGATGCAGGGCTTGTCTGGGGAGGCCCGTGAAATCTTGTGACCCAGGAGAGCACCCCAAATAGTGGTATACACATTAAGCTCCCTCAAACCCTTTCCCAGAAGCTGTCCGTGACCCTGATGCAGAAAAGATGCAAGATTCTTTGGCCCCAAAGTAGTTAATGACCATAGCATGGGATTAGTCAGTGCCCAACTAAAGGTCTCTGTTAAGGGATGAGAGTGTGCTGGGTGCTGGATTCTCATCTAGAGATGTCATTTGAACTTACAGAAGTAGCAAGCAGTCTCAGTTTGTGTCTTTGTCTCTATACACTTAAATTTAGGATGCTGGATTTCCACAATCAGTAAGACATGGATTTTCAGACATATGCTGCTATTTTACTAGCAACAGACTAGACATAAAACACCCTTGCCCCTTCATGTTATGTCATTTTTTCAACCTCATCCTCAGGAATCCAGTCCACCTGTATGTGGATTTAGGTATACATTTGCTTGAGAACACTTTCTTGGGAACTTAATTCCTGGAACTGATGTGGAAAAGCTCTGCATCACTGTATGCTGTTCTCTGACTTGCTAGATTCCTTAGGAGTGAGGACAGGTAAAGCATTACTGAAGGATGCTGAGGTGTCTGTGATGAGCATCACTAGGAATAAAGAACACACAGACACATACACAAAAAGAAAAGCCAAACTTTTCTCTCTGCTGCAGAACAGGAAATCCTGAGCAAGACAGTAATGAAATCAGATGAACCCTTCACTGCAGAAGCAATGAAGTACTTTGTGGAGCCTAGTCTAGCTGTCATCTATTCTAATGGTTTAGCACAGTCACCTTGTACTTTGGGAACTAAACGATGTATGGAGTTTTATTTGTCTGGTCTATGTCTTCTCTTCAGCCACTGCCTACTGCAGATTGGAAATCTGTCAGCTTTTCCTCTGCTAAGATAATGTATACACAAACCCAAGTTTTATAGACACGATTGTTTTAGTAAAAGTTCTATCAGTTGTCTCTCTATTGAATAAGCAATGATGCTTTGGCTTTGAGAGAAATCCTGAGCCCTGTGTTTTTGATCCTTCTTTCTCCCTGCAGTGAATATTAATGGTTGTACAGCATGTAGAGAGCTTGGCTGAAGTACTGCAAATGAATGTCAATTGTTACATGTGATAATGGGGAAAGACTGAGCAGCACCACACTCAGAAAAAAAATACTCCTCACTATATCTAATAAAACTCAAATATTTTCATGAAAATTGTTGTGGAATGATTTTGAGTGTTAAACAGAGATCGGTACATTTGATCTGAATAAAGAAGAAGTTTTCTTTCATTTTCTATGAAGTTACAATCATAGTCAGCAGCCCAAAAAAGGCAAACCTTTTTCATTGAGTTTCAAAATACAAATGTCTACCTGGATAGAGTAGCACGAGTGTTTCCCTTGCTGATTACATGTAGGAGGTCGCTCTGTTATGCTGTGTATTATCAGTGAAAGCATTGCAGATATTTTGAAAATAGTATTCTATATTTAATTTATTCAATCATTGATAGCAGCCCTAAATCTACTGCAAATGTTTCAAATATTTTAAGTAAACATTTACCAGTGGCATATAAATCCTAAAAAACCCTTATAGGTAAAAATCCAAAATGCAAGTGCCTTTTTACACTTGTTGCTAAAAAATTTCAGAGGCAGGAGGAAAAAAAGTGATATTTAAATACACTGTCAAGAAGTTTTCTTCATTAATCAACCCACTGATCAAATGACTGAATGAAGAGCATCATGGAGAAGTTAAATCCAATGATGGCTATATTTATGTCAAAGGTTTAGTTCCCTCCTAGTATTAACTTGGGGTATGGAAACCATTAAGTCATCAGGTACTGAAGTACACAAAACCAGGGGTCCTTCAGCTTACTGGCACCTCCTAGGGAGGCAAAGGGATGCTCACCTGTGGAGAAAGAGATTAATGGTACACCCAGACATGGTACTGAAACCTGTGAATACTCAAATCAGCTCAGGCATTGTACTATTTGCTGCTTTTTTCATTTTGAGCAGATACAGCAGCTATGGCAACCTGCAGGATGGATTTCCCTCTGCCTCTACACAGCAGCCAATCTTGTTGAAGCCCATTTCCAACAAAAACTCCAACCAAACTCAAAAAAAAAAAAAAAAAATCACAGCTAATTCTATGTAGCACCTGAAAGGAAAGATTTATGAAAAAATATTTAACACAGTGATTATCCAAATGGCTGGGGAGTGTATGCTGGTAGATTCGAAATGAGAATTATTGAATGACATTAGCATGGCTTTCTTGAAAATAAAGAGCAGATTAAGCATCTATATCAGAGAAACATTATAGCATAAGTGGAACTAATACCATGAAATAGTGCTCATAAATATAAGTGCTGCTTTAGCTGCTGCTCTTTCTTTTTCTTTTAAGGGGTTATGTAATGCAATACACAACTTTACTCTGGATGATAATTTGTGTCATGAGCACATATGACTTTGGCAGAGACACAATCGCTTACAGGAAAACATTGCCAGCAACCAATAAAGACCTCTGCATTAAAAGGAAAAACAGAAATGCAGCTTACACCGGGAATTTCTGATCTGCTGGCTGTTCAAACAAACATCGATGAAGGAGCTCTGGAAATGAGCACATGCTCACAGTGACTGCCAGTTGGTGAATTTCTCACAGGAAGCTTGGCCAGGGAAGCAGCTGACAGCTGGTAATTGATGAGGGCAGAGGTAAGAGGCTGGGCCTTAGGAGGAGGGGACAGAAGCCAGCAGTTTGCCTCCCTCACAGGTACAGCACAACAGAGGCCATTTGTCACTTTTGCTCTTGACACAACAGAGACCAAAACCTAGAAAGCATAAAATGTGCTCTTCCCATACACCATCATTTCTAGTAGTAGTGGTTTTACTTGTGGAAATTAAGCACTCCCCATTTCGTAACTGATAAACCAATGATAAATGGCCATGCAAACTCTAGTTCCTGTTCACAACAGCCAGGATTTACCGTGGCAAGATTTGAATTCCTGGTGTGTTTCTAGTATCAACTTTGTTGGCATAGCAGTGGGAAAAGAGAACAGGAAGCAGAGTAACCATACACAAAGAAAGCACAGCAAAACTGTTGTCTTCCAATAGAAAGAGGTGGAGGTGAATTTTCCACCTACTTACAGTTTCTTTTCTCTGTTTTTCAGTACTAAATAGCACAGAAATGCTCAATTAGATAAAAATCACAATGTGAAATTGCACATATTCTCAGGCTTCTTGGTAGGGCTGAATGGACAGTAACACAAGTGAGGACACAACTATAAGTTATTCTTATACCTGAAATACTTTAAAACCTCAAGAAAACAATTTAAAATGTACACATGAAAGAAACCACTCTAATTTAAAAAAAAAAAAAAAAATCCATATATTTGAGTGATCTCCTAACATCAAGTCAGCATAGCCTCAGCTTAGTGTGTCACAAGTACCCTGCATCACATACCCAGCTACCTCATGTCTATCTGAATTGAAACATGGGCAAAGGAAGCTCCTATCTACTCATCTGTTACCGTGGAGCACCTGTAACTGAGTCCATTATAGCTGTAAGTTTTCTACTACAACACCTGAGATTTCCAGTGCTCAAGTTTATTTCCTTTGTTTTTCTGGGGCCGCCACTACAAACTGCAAAGCACAACCTCATTTCTGGAGTGCTAACAAGAGCTTCCACGATTTAGAAGAGTTTTGCAGGAGGTGAGCAAGTTAAAGTGGGAGTATGGACAGGAATGCACACAAGAGAAATGTGGGTAGAAACACCAGGAGAGAGAAGTGTCTGATTCTCTGTCAGGCTCGAAAGTCACCGTGTAATTTGAACAACAACTGCAAAAGTGAGCATTCTCCATTTCCATCCTTGCAGATGTGCCAGGAAGTAATGAGATCTCTGTACAGGACAACAACCCTGAGAGGAATCCTGAAGTACTGGCCACAGGCAGAGCCAGGCTTTCAAGACCCATTGGTAATGCATTTTATTGTTAATAACTCAAGCAGCTCTGATTCCAAACATTCTAATCTAAGGACTAGTCTTTTAGCTCAACACAACAAAGAGAGCTAGTCTGTCCTGATAAGATTTCCCTAGTTTTCAGCAGCAAAAATCACTTTATTTCCACTACTTTCAAATAAAACCCAAAACTCAACATTGCCAGTTTAATTTTGTCAAAATGGTAATTGAGTCCAAGATAGTTAATACTTGAATGGGGATCCATATTGCAGCACTGGGTATTGCAGAAGTTGTTTCCAAACTGTGGGCAATAATCAGAGTACAAAAAATAAATGGGAAGCTGGACTTCTAATGCTCTAGGACTACTGCACTGATGGCAAATGGGAATTAAAAAAAGTAATCCTCTTTCTCATTTCAATGGAACTGGAAGTGAGATAATGCATCTGGCCTTTAGATTAATAAGAAATAGGGCAAAGAAAATGCAGGGTTCATTTAGGGAGTTACAGATAGCTAAATAAATTTCTAAATTAGTTAGCTTACCATAAAATGGAATCTCTCACTTTAGTGAAATGGAACACAAGGGAAGAAATTTATCTGAAAGGAATTCATTGTAAGCTCTTGAACTTAGTAAAAGCTTCTGGAAAAAAAATTAGTTGACACTAACTTCTAAGTCTACTAATTTAAAATACATCAATAAAAATTATACTTACTTTCTTCCCCAAGAGATGTGGAGCACACCAGGACAAATTCAAATTCATAACAGGCTCACATCATGGATAATATGACCATCAGTTAGGATGCCAACTTAAATGAGATGTGGTGATCCACATCTGTGAGGCTCTGAACCAGTAGCTTGACAAGAAAAAAATAAAATAAAATTCTCTTTATGTATTATAACCTTGAACTAATATAGAATCATAATACAAAGTGTCTGGTAACAGAGTATCCATACCATATTTGTATGGTAGTTCTAAACGTAATTATTTAGTTTTATGGGATATGAACTTAACTGTATTTTTGACCAAGTATTACCCTGGAAAAATCATTGCTGGACCTTGAAGGTCTGTGTGGCTGTTTTCCTGCTATACATCAGCTCCAGTAATGCAGGTCACATAAGGCTAAAAGCTGATGTTAGAGGTCTGGGCAGGCACATTTTTTTTTTCGTTTTCTGCCCTGAGTAATACCTGTGCATTTTGATTACCCTCAGTGGATTTGCTCACATCTAGCACTTGTCCAGGAACTGTGCTGCAGGAAACAATCTACTGATGAGGTGTGAGCAGGGGTACATTCCAGCTCGTTCACTTTTATTGCCTTGACAAATTGTGCTGCCTGCAGCAAAGTGATTATTACAAGCACATCCTACTTAACCATATATGTTATCACATAGATGAGTTGAACATGGAAAAAAATCTATTGAATAAGAAGAGGTCATTTTTATATAAGACCTTATTATGACCCAGACTTCTGTAAAACAATAAAAGTAACAGGAAAAGAGTTAATAAGATTTTCAGACAAACAGAATTAACTGGTACGTCCTGATGATCCAATGTGAGTGAACCACTCGAGTCTAACAAATGTGTGGAACTATAATTGCTCCTTTTTTATCTGTTCATTTTTATCATAAGTGGACATTTCAGGCTGAGCATTTCATGGTTATTATATATTGCAATTCTCAAGTGACTGAAGTCACGGGGCCCATAGTGTCATGTCTTTTAAATCTGCCAGATTTGCTATAACTAGGGCCTATTACTTCATTCAATGATATGAGGCCCAGAAGATACATGAGTAGAATACCCCAGATTCACACATGTATTGTCCAATAGAAGCTAAGCACTTTGCCGCTTTGGGTTAACTGGTAGGTAAAAAATACAATACATGTGTACTGATGTAGAATTTGGTCTTGGTATAAAACAAAACTTGTCGTGTGTTCTCATTCCAATACAAAAGAGAATGAGAGAGACACAGTTGCAGTGGAAATGTATTGCAAGATATTTGCCCCCATGCACACCTTTCAGCTCTACTGCAGTACATTTTTCTAGCCATGGTTATTAGCGGACATAAATGCTCTCAGTAGTTCTTGCTGTTGCCACTAGCTGTGATTAAGTTTGGGGTGTAGTAGGCTTTTTTTGTGATTGCTATGGGTTGTTCACGTCAGGAAATTTGGCTTTTCTCTCAAGTTTATTTCATAGTTACTGTGACTGAGCTATTGCAGACATGTTGATAATTTTTATTCTTTCTACCATAGGCCTTCACTCATTCCAGTTCTCCTAAAATAAAATCAAAACATTAGCTTTTTTCAAAAAAAAAAAAGATAATATTTGCAATTGCTAGAATAGAAATGCCCAAAATTCCTACAGAAAAATTTTTCAAAAGCTTTTGCTAAATCTTGAGAGAAAAAAAAAAAAACAAACCTCAGAGCTTTCAGTTTTGACTTGACTTCACACCCAACAAAACCAAAGAATTAGTATGCAAGTACTTATGTCAGTGATTTATATTATGTCAGTGATTTATATTATCCCAGCTATCACTGGTTCATACACTAAGAAACTAAATTGACATAAAAATTCTACATCAGATGAAAGACAGTTCTTATGTTCTCCCGACTGCTAGCTGATGGCATATCTCAGCTAACAAAAAGGAGTTTTACAGTAATCTTTGTCAGCAGCATACCTTAGCTGTGCAAGTGCAATTGGTTTTGACTTACATAAGAAATTTTGCCCCTTGTGTTTTGATTCTTAGGATTTTTTTGTTCTTAATTTGAGCCTTCTGTGTCTTTTCCGTTTCTGTTGTTGTTGTAAGGATCAATACAACTAGGCATGGTACAGGGAAACAGTGGGAATTGGGATGGAAGAAGTTTATTGATTTACTAATGACACATAATTACCCAGGATATGTGTAGTTATTCTGAACTACACGTTCAGGATACAGTAGCAGCATTGAATCAGGTAAGTAACTCCAGACACACACAAAATGAACACCAAACTTGTAACAGACTTATATAGTTAATCCCCAAGGTGTGAGTCCCTCCCTTTTGCACTCATGCATCTTTTCAAGATGACACTTTGTTTTCCGGACAATATCTTCATAATCCTCATAGTAAAACATTACTGTTTAATCAGGGTAAGGGAGCATTAAGTAAATGCTGTCATTATTAGCTTCCTGTTTGTGTTATCAGTTTTAGGGCAAACATCCTCTCTGAACAGAAAAGTTTTGGTACTCTATTCACTTGCAAGGTTAGGTTTACATACTTACCAGATCATCCGTTGTCATCTGGGACATCTAATCAAGAGAAGACAGTGCAAATTTTTCGGACACTGATGGTATTATTATTGTACCCTGAGCACCAAAATACCTTTAAAGTGTTAGAACTGAGACTCTAAAATATATCAGTTTAGCTTGATGTCAAGCAAGAAAGGGTGCTAGGTGCAGAGATTACAAGAAGTTGTCCCGAGGACATCAGACTGCAGTGATAAAATCAGAAAATGGACCATAGTCCCTAAATTCTTTTCTAAGAGGCTGGCAACACAATAATCTTTTCTCCCTTTACTCTGCTGTGCTATCAATGCAGTGGTTTTACAATTCATACATTCAGCAAACCTTTTTTTTGTACCCAAATACAATGGCATAATTAATTTTTTATTTAACTGAAAAAGTTACTTCCTAAATTATGCATATTGTAGACCTCGTACACTTGTTATTCACAGTAGGATCAGCCTCCATTATTTTGCAAAAAGTTGGTTACCAATCCCATGGGAGTATTATTAGTTGTAATATGCATGACTATTGATTTTACACAGGAAAAATAAAAGTCAGCTGGCATATTAAATTTCCTGAAGTAGGAAAGTTTAGCAGTGTTTCTAGTGACCAGTTATACCTCCAGCTAGAATAATTTAAAGCTCATGGAGCCATAAGATTCTTCGCTACTTTTTTTTTTTTTTGAGTTCCTCAGAATTGTGTTTGGAGTCTTGATGCTATATTGTGAAACAACCAGCTGAAGGATGAAACCAAAACTTGAGCTAGTCACTTTAAAAATAAAATCAAAATTACTTCTATCTCTAAAATCTTTCAATATATTGTTTAGATATGTTGTATATAAAGCTACAGCAGCTAAAGCAAAGCAGTCTTGATTGTTACATGAATGAAATGAAGGATAGCACTAATTTAAGGTTTTTTCCAGTTGACTACATATATATAACAGAACAATGTTTCGTATAACAGAACAATGGTTCCCCTGTTATCATACAAACTTTTTAATATGTCTGCTTTATTTTTCTGCTTTACTTCATGCTGTTTTCAGAATTCTATATAAGCATCAGGACAATGTAAACTAGTGTATCATTCTTAACCTTCAATTTCAGAGGGAGATGGAGATTTCATGTCATGGCCACTATAAAATGATGATTCATTTAAATTCAATCATATGTATGTTATAATACTGATTTTTTTTTATAGCTTTCTGCAGGCGTCTGTTAGAAGATTTATGGTGTGTGCTGTACTATTTTCCAGTCCCTCAATGTTCTAATGTTAAAAACTTTCTGACCTTTAAAAAGCCAAATTTGAGGGTTTATTGACACTTTGTCATTTCAACTCATCATTGTTCCCATACTCATCACTATCTTTCTTCTGGAAATACCTACATGAGTGTGAAAATGGTAGCCAAGGTCATTTTACTTCTGAATGTCCTTCATGCACATATTTATAACTCTTCCAGAATGTCAGGGAATTTTCTTTGCACTATAGTAGTGTTCCTTTCTTCTCCCTCAGGTGCTTTACACATTCATACATCTTGATGTAGGCTGAGAAGTTCAGGAGGTGCAGTCAGTCCCTTATTGCAACACCACTTAAAGCAACACCAGAGTGTGCCGGTAATGGTCTGAAATGTGCACCTTTCTCTCATGAAGTTTTGTTTGCAGCCTGTCCACATTATACACTACTATTGCATTCCAATTAATGGAATTGCTGATAGCACAGGTGTACATGGTGTAAATGCCTGTTATAGCCAAATGCTTGATGATTTAGCATGAAGTTAAAAACTGTGTATATCTTGGAAGAAGAAAACAGCACAAATCAAAACAATGTAATGTTCAAGCTAGCCATTCCTCATCTTTAGTGGCCCCTGAGCAACAATCTAAAGTAGACAGACAGATGTAGTCAACATCATATCCTGAACAAAATGGTTACAGCTGAGTCATGGTGGCAAATCTCATTGAGCAATACATTACATATTACCCATGATCTCTGATTAAGGCCATTTATTTGGATAGAAACGAACCACATCTTCTCAGTTTTATTTATACTTTAGGATAGCTGCTTTCCTCAGGCTATTTGACTTGATAAATAGACTCATCAAAATCAAACATACATGCATGCAAATGCATATTTTTCTGTAAGTTTCATTCTTTCTTACAGTCCTTGCACAGGACAACATGAGACTTTTTATTGTCTCTTTACATTTTATGTTTTCTTCTTCTATCATTGGTTAGACATATGACAGAGGTACTCCTTTCTAATTAATCTTCTCTGATCTGTCTGATGAAATATGTTTTAGTTAATCGCTTTAAAATTGCTATGATGTAACCACTCATGTTAACATACACTTGAATGTTTGAACTTCAATTTACTGAATAATAATTTATTATTTGCACACTAAGATATAAAAAAACTGGTATCCTTAGTTAGGCTGCATGCTGCTTAAGCATTTGTACTGCAGTCAGTTGTAATTTGGTAAACATAAGAAAATTCTTTTTAAGTGTTCAAGAGCATCTGAAGGGTATATGTAGTTTTGAAGGTGTGTTTTGGGGGCAATGGGGAAGTTCCCATACTTCCTGGTAGGATAGAGCTGCCTAACTCCAGAAACTGCTGTGTGAGGGATTTTGCAGCAGGCTTATGGGCACTTTATTATGGCAGCAATTTTTTCACTTCACTCGACCTGCTGGATGTGCTGACTGCAGCATCCTGGCAGAAACAGTCCCTAGTAACTTTAGGCAGGTAGGAAGTCATTGAAGAGCAATAACATTTCTGCGTGCTATGGAGCATAGCAGCTCTTGTCCTCATCCTCTGTGAGAGAACGAAGCTAGAGCTGATTACAAAGGTGCCTCTACTTTTGTTTTCTTGACCATGGCATCTCACATGGCCAGAGAGGTGATAGGGAAGGACTGCAGGCCATACAGGATGGGGAGAGCCCCGCACTACACTGCAGCTGAAAACCCACTATCAAGTAGGCATCCTTGGACCACAGAGTCCCACAGGATGTATCACTCAGGGGCCAGTATGGCCACAGAGGCCCAAACTTTGGGCCCCATCAGTGCCCTCTGCTTAAAAGGTTGTGGCAAAAGCGATGACTTGCTAGAAGCACAGCCTTCACCCCAGTGCACATATGTTGGTTTCTCACTTGCTTTACTTTTCCTCCTTATTGATTCTCATTTCACATCGGCTTGCTGCATTAGTAACCAACTACTTCTCTTTAGTTATATAACCTTGTAAGGCATATTCTCAGATCATAAGTAATCTGCAACTGTGTTGAATTTTTTCTGTAATCCATTAGTCTTTAAATAATTCATGCCTTTCTGCATTTAGCTACATCCTTTTCCCATCACTTACAGCACAATTTTCACCTTTTTTGCCTATGAGTAATACAATGAAGGATATTTAAAATAATTTACATTGATTTATTTTCTTTAGCAATATATTCTTTCTGCTTCAACAGGCAGTAGAAATGTTCCTTCTGCTATTAAAGCAGAATTTGCCATTGGCACTGCTATGAGAAACTGAAGATAAAGATTTTTTTTGTCCTTGTTCTTTTTTATTTCTTGCCTTCAACAGTTATATTAAAACACTGCAGACTGACATCAGTTCAGTTTCTACATGTTTCTGAATAAGCAGAGTGAAAGAGGATAAAAAGACATATTTATCAGCTGCTTCTGCACAAGGCAAAGTTCTTTGTTTTAAGAACAGGAATTGTCCCAGAAGTTCTCCTTTCCTTTTGTCAGTGCTGATGGCACGATGAACATGGTGGTTCCTACCCTGGAGAGTCACATATAGCTGATAAATATAGTCAGATGACTAGAAGAAGTACCTTAGTGGCCATCATAGATCTCGGGAGTTTTCTTGCAACTCCCTGATTACCCATCTGCTTCCTCCTCTGTGATCCTGGGCAAATCACTATGCCACTGACTCCCAGTGACATTCTAGGACACAGAAATGCTGTTCCTGCCATTCTGTGAATATGGTAGTACCTTAACTCTAGGGGCTTGCTTCAGGAGAAGGGTTAACCAACCCACTGAGGCACCCAGAGTGCCTTACTGTATATACACTGGGGCCCAACACCTTGATCCACAAAAGTCAAAGTGAAAGCAAAGCTTAAACTTCCCATTCAGGAAGATAAGAAGAGAAGCCTCTCTGAAAGACTCCATTTTGGCAGTACCCCTAATACAGCTCCTGGCAGACATGTGATGGGAAAAGGAACCTAGGGATTTAAACCCTCTCATCTCTCTGAGGTACTTAACATTTCTAGTATCTTTCTTTAGGACATAACTGCTAAATATGGTTTCTGCTCACTGTCTCTGTCCAGTAACAAATTTCAACTGGTACCAAAATGAAGAATTCTTTTGTTCAAAAATAAGCCATTAAAATGCAGTAGATTTGTGATTTCTTAAGGAACAATTCTCTTTAAGAGGTGGAATTCTTAAAGATGACCTACAAAGAAGAAAATCCATTTTCTATTCTTTAATGTTTATTTATCATGTATAAAGAACATTCAAGAATTTATTTTTCTAAGTAAATGGGCTATTTTTTATGCATTGTCGCCCTTGTGGGTTAGAAATACTAGATCCTCACTCTGTTCTCTTGGCTGCAGTAACCCTTAGCATCTTTGAAGTAAGTCCAAAGAAAGACTTCACAGTTCAACTGTTTACTGACCGGCTGGCTCACCCAAGGACTTACCTAAATATCAGTGCATCAGTTCTTTAGTTAGTACTACCAATTATGATTCCTTTCAGACAGAATTTGGATGAGATCCCAGACCTGCAACAAAGAAATTCAATTTCTTAAAGTTAGAAAGAGAGTGTTGGACACCCATGTAAGTTTTACTGGTGAAAGATAACACTTGACCACATGAAGGTTTACTGGAATGAGCCCAGAAGCTGCTTTTAAGAGTCACTATTGTCGACTCTGTCCAAATTCTTCAATGTTCAGAAAAAGGTTATTTTTTGGTTGTGCCCTGTGTACAGCAATCAAACCTAAATAATGATTAACCATTATTTTCTTGCTGTTACTGGGATTCAGACACTCTCTCCTCTGCTTATTTCAAAACACACTCCCCTGGTTGAAAATCACCATGCTGACAAACCTGCTAGTGCAATTCTCTTGAAAATAAATATTCATAAACAGATCCAAAAATTGTGCTCATGTTCTATGATCACAGTGTGTTCTTCCCAATTAAAAATATACAAATATGCAATTTAGCATAAAATAAAACTACTTGTCCTAACAGACAATATTTTTTTGACCATTATGATTTGTCTTCTATTTGCAGTATAGAAATTGGAGCTTTATAGATAAAAAAGGAGTAGCTTATGAAGATAAATTTCTCTAAACTGGGCAGTTTTTAATAGCACTAAACATGACTAAAATTGTGTTATGTGTTTTCTCCAACGTGTTTGAATTCTTTGTGTACATGACAAATTTGAAGTGGATGTAGATAAGTTAACAGTTTGACACTAAGAAAAATTAAAGGTTTTTCCCCAGGATTTTTACAGGCAGTATAAAATACAGGTCTCAGCATCAAGGTCACAAGTGAAAGAGGTCCTGGTGGTCATCTGCTTCAGTGAGATAAAGTACTATTCCTCCTGGTGCTGAAGATATAATCCCACAAAAGGTCATACTAAAAATTTAATCCTTTTTCTTGAATTTTTGAACTACTAAAACTGAAATTAAGTGTTTTATGATATTGAAAAAAAAAAAAAACCATGAACCTGCCTTAAATTAATTTTCTTTGCCTGTTAGTAAGGAAGGTTTAAGTCTTGTCCACACTAAGTTACCACATCAAATGATCTTAAAACAGAAGGAAAAATTCATTTGTGAGGGAATGACCATACCTCCCTGCTCAAGCGTAAAAAGATCCAATTACATGAAGTTGATACTTAATGTTGGAGTTGTCAAAAATTCATTTATTTGTGACCCCAAGGATTCTCAAGCACTTTGAAGTCAGCTTCAGTGACCTCGCCCATCTCACCACCCAGCCTATAAACTCCTGTGCCCTCTTCAGACATAGAAATCAGAGAACTACCTCTGCTAAGGTATGTTCTTATGTTCTGCCCCTTAAGAGACAGATGACACCATTTAGAGAGGTGCTAACACTAATTCAATTCCTTTCTGGGAGTGCAGTGGGTTTGTATTTTTTTAATCTCAACCCGTAAGTCCCCAGGTACCAAGGCTCTTATTCCAAGGCCAAAATGCTAGAAAGATAAGATTTTCACCATAACATTTATAGACAATGAATGGTTTTATAGTTCCTAGGAGAGCTATTTCCCCTAGCAAAAGCTGATATATTTCATGAAGAAAGAAAATTTACAAACAGCGCCAGCAATATATATATGCATTATATCCTTTGGTGGATCTCCTTCAGGAACACATATGCCCAAATTACTGCAATACTGAGAAACAATTCATCACAGGATATGGAAAGACATTTGTGCCTTTGGATGGAATAACAGCCACCTTCCTATCTTGACTGTGTAGCATTAGAATTAAGTTAATTGTAAAGACTGTCTAATTTCATATATATTCCTAAGAATTTAAGAATTTATTCCTGTAGATTTTCAAAAGCTTTCACATAAAATAAATCCTTGAGCTGTTCATTCTCTATTAACGTATATTTTCCTTTCCTTCATTGTGCTTATATGACTAGGATTTTATTAACCTAAATTTATTTTCTCTTCTTGTTCTAAGAAGAAAAATATCCATTTAGAAAAGCAAGTACTATGCACCAAAATGTTTGCAACAAGATCAACCAAGATTTGAATTGTTTTCTCTAAATGAAATTCTTCAGATTTTAGCTCCCTTGGGATTCTTTCCTGTCAGTATGTTTATACATCTGATAATTTTGATACTCTCAAGCAAAACCAGTGATAGCTGGAAGTTCAACACTAACAGTTTACTGAAAATGCACCTTTGATTTTCTTTCTTTATATAGTGCTACATTAAAGCAATGGCTTTGAAAATGTATTAACCCTATGCTAATCAAATAACGTAATTCCAAGCAGCTTTCTAATCTTTTCAGTTTTTACAAAAACAAACTCTAAGAGAGAAGTGACTATATTGTCCAGATCTGTAATATCATCCATAGAATATTGGTAAATAGTGGAGAGTTTAAAAAATATTTGTAATAATTTAGCAAACAGATTTAACACACTGACACCCTACTTTTCATTATCTGTCATTCCAAATACAGAATATGCTAAATAAAATTAAAAAAGGAGATAAGTAGCTAGCAAACTCAGGCTATAACTAAAGGGTAGAAAAAGACTGGCAGTGTGTTTTCAGGAAATTGCAGCTCCCTGGATGGTGGTATAAGGCATAAAGGATGCAAGCCAAGCAGCTTCAACCACCTGTGAAAAGCAGTAATCTCTCTGGAAGCTCAGTCTTGAATTTCTTTCTGTTACAATATAAATAAATTTCTTCTGTTTTATGTTTCTCTCAACTGAGGTACTGTCTGAGGTACTGTAGAACAGAATCAGCTCCAAAATAAGGGTGGAGGAATGGAGCTCACCCTTCCTCTGTCTCTCTTCCCCTCCCTGTACACTTAACCATGCCTTCCTGGAAAAAAATATTACTCTCTCAGCATTTATCAGCACTAAGGTTTGGTTATTTGGGTTTCATTTGAATTAGTTAAAACAATTTACAAAGTCCTAGTTGCCAGTATACCTATTTTGCCTTCAAGCTAGTGAATTGATTCTTCTCTGTTTCATTAACTCCATGTTTTTCTCCTGTCTTTCTCCTGTCCCCAAGCATTTCACACAACTATGCTGTGCCAAATTTTCTACATTCTGATTGGGCTCATAGGCTGCCCAAGAAATTCAATGAAATCCAAGAAAGCATCAACACAAAAATTAAGTTGTTTTTTTTATGGTCTTCAGCACAGGCTGTGTTTCAGCACACAGCCAAAAAAACATGCTGCACAGAAGGGAACATATAAAGAACAATAACAGTAGCAGCAGATGTTTTTGCTGTAGACCACTGTAAATAAAAGGAACCTTATACTGACTTGCCAGATTACTTTTGTTATTCAGTATTTCCCAAACTTAATGCTATAAAAATAACCTAAATCACTAGTTCATTTGAACGAGTTGTTTACAGGCAACAACATTTATCATTGCTACACTGTATTTCTCAAATAAAATTATTAACACCTAACACAAAATCCTACCTTCCCATAACTGCTTATCCAGAAGACATGGTTCTTCACAGTCCATATAGTCCGCTTTAAAAGTATAGGTGACTGGGGTGTTGTAACTGAGGATGAGAGCTATTAAGTGATGCTCATTGGCTTCTTTGTATGTAGAGGTGTCCCAAGGCAAAGACACCACAATAGGCATTAGCTGTCCACTGGCTGCCAGCCTTGGCACAGGCTGTGATCTGGTAGCTTCATTTACAGGCCCTCACTGATGGAGCAGGAGAGAATTGCTCATGACCAGGTCTGTGACTGTTGATGCATTAACAGGGTGCACTAAAAGCAGATCTGTTGCATGGTTGGGCAACTAAACTACACAGACATTTCTGGAGACTAGAGGTGATTTTCCCATCCTAGACAAGCCCTGGAGAGACCAGAGTTCTAGGAACTATAGGGGTGCATGACAGCAACTCCGTATCAGCAGAGAATACACCCCACCAAGGTAAACTATAGACTGTTCCTTGCCATCAGTAAAACACTTTCTTCAAGCGTGGGAGATGGTCACAGAACATGAGAAACACTTCAAATTATGCAATTAATATGAACTAGTGTTACAACCCCAAAGGTATTTCAGTAAAATGTGTTACAAATAAAAATAATATAAATATAAGCATAAATATAAATATAAAAATAACATGAGATTTCTCTCTGAGCTGTGTTAACTCACTGCAAATGGGAGTTTAGTCTCAGCTAATATGCACACACTTCAAACAGATACATCAGTTTCAAAGCCAGATACATCAGCTGGTTTTAGAAAGGAGTTATCCAAAATCTGTGCTATCAAACTGCAGGGCAGGCTCCCAGCAGGACATTTCTCAGACCTTAAAACCATAAGGAAGAAAAGTCCTAGCTTTGTTCTGTTAAAGATGGAGGTGAGAAGGTTTCTTATTATTTTTCTCTAATTCTCTTAGTGAACTTCAGTAAAGGAGTTCAATAAACTTTGAGAGAGACAAGACGGGAAACATATTGCAGATCAGGTTTTCAGATGAAGTCAGTATTATCCTTTTTACCTAGGTGATTCTGCTGGTTTATACTGGGATCTCATCTTCAGCAAAGGTAATCAAAATCCTCGAGATTCTGCATTAGACTAACATATAAGACTCTTCCTTCACCACATATTCCCATCTGCTTTTCCTTATTTCACTGCACAGCTAAATTTTAAATCTGAAATCTTAGCCATGGGTCAAAATCGGTTACTCAGACATTGCTCTGCCCTAAGTCATTACTCCACCGGCAGCTTGCAAGTAGAGCTCTGTGGATCAGGAGCCACACTCAGGCTGGCCAAGAAATCATAGAATCATAGAACAGTTCGGGCCTTAATGATCACCTGGTCCCAACCGTGCTGTCATGGGCAAGGTACACCTTCCACTAGACCAGGCTGCCCTGCTCCCCTGGTGGTGTCAGTGCAATGTCTATGTGTCTTTGACATCTAACTCATTATTCCGGGATGCAAAGTTTAGGAAGAGAATTAAAAGAAAGCAAGAGATGAATTGACAAAATTATGTGATAAAAGTGTAGGTTTAAACTGCTCTTGTTCTTGTTCCTGGCTGTGTGCTTCAGCAAGGTCTGTTGTCTAAAATCAGTTACTAAAGATCATTGGGACACTGTAATAACTTGTGATAAATGACACAGAGGCATAAACTGAGGGTGGATATGGACACTGATGCACTTGGGTCCTGACCATCTACAAATCCCACTGAAAGGCTGAGGGGAAAAAATCCACTTCCAAAAATCCACATCCAGAAAAAGTTGCATATAAAATGCACACAAGGGAAGCAGAAGGGATTTTTCAAACTTTGTCACTTCTGTTTATTGAGAAGAGATGTGACATGTTCCTGAACCAAGGCTGTAGAGAATATTAGGAGGAACACAGTTGTTTGTTTAAAATAAATGGTTTTAAGACAGCCTGCAGCCCTGCTGGGACACTTCCATGTCCCAGATTAGCTGTGCACACAGTTACATGCCCAAATTGAAGACTATTTCTATCATGAAGGACAAACATATAATTCTATTATAGTGCTTATTATTATTTGAGAAAATGACAGAAACATGATGTTGGAGCTTCCATTTAGACAAAGAGGTTTATGTACAAATAACTCAAAACTTGTCAACTGGACAGAAAAATTGCATATTTTTAAACTCTAAAAGGCTGTGTTCTTTCAATTACATTGTTCCGTGCTCTGAAATAAACATGAAATCTACTACATGCTACTCTGAGATGATATTTCAGATTTTTAATTTCTTTATTCATGACCAACTAGGCATTGATGTATAAGGTTTCACTTTCAGAGAAACAAAAATTGATTCATTAAACAGCAAGCAAAGCTTTCAAATTGCCCTTTTTAAAACTTGTGATAATAACAGGTTAAATACCATAGCAATTTCTGATACTGCTTTGTTTTTCTTACAATGAATGAGTATCTAGTTTTAGACCTTTGCTGGTTTTTGAAACTTGCATGCATCTTTCAGTTCATACATCATCTTTATCAGAATGCGGCTGAATATTTTAATTTAAAATTAAGTTCACTCTTTCCAGCAGTCCAGATGCCATTATTATACTTACTGTGAAAAGGTAATTCAGTCTGCTTGATGGAGTTGTGGGTTTACAAGGGAAATAAACATAGATGACAATTTTCTTTGAGAAAAGAAGGATATTTGTAAAAGGCTTGCACTCTTATTATAGAATCATAGAATCATAGAATCAGACAGGTTGGAAAGGACCTCTGAGATCATCAAGTCCAACCCTTGATCCAACACCACCGCGGTTACTAGACTATGGCACTAAGTGCCACGTCCAGCCTCATCTGAAAACCTCCAGGGATGGAGAATCCACCACCTCCCTGGGCAGCCCATTCCAATGGCTGATTACCCTCTCTGTAAAGAATTTCTTTCTAATATCTAACCTAAACTGCCCCTGGCACAGTTTAAGGCCATGCCCTCTTGTCTTACTGCTGATTGCCTGGGAGAAGAGACCAACCCCCACCTGGCTACAACCTCCTTTCAGGTAGTTGTAGAGAGCGATGAGGTCTCCCCTGAGCCTCCTCTTCTCCAGGCTAAACAACCCCAGCTCCCTCAGCCTCTCCTCATAGGACTTGTGCTCAAGTCCTTTCACCAACCTCGTTGCTCTTCTCTTGACCTGCTCCAGCACCTCAATGTCCTTCCTGAACTGAGGGGCCCAGAACTGGACACAGCACTCTGGGTGTGACCTCACCAGTGCTGAGTACAGAAGCAAAATCACTTCCCTGTTCCTGCTGCCCACACTGTTCCTGATGCAGGCCAGGATGCCATTGGCATAATGAATAACTTATTAACCTTGGCATAATATATATTTAGATGCCTATGACACACATATGGATTCCTTCAGATTGCCAAGTTTGGATCTGAGAGCTTACCACCTACTACACAGCAGATAGGAGCTACAAATCCTCTTCACATGTGCACATTTCTGGAAAATGTAATCAGGAAGAAAGTTATATGTTTTGATATTGTGTAGCCAACATATGGATTCTTAATTAGTTAATTTTATCTGCATCACATCTTATTTATTATCGCTGTCATGTTTATGTTGACATAAAAGACATGACCAGTTATTTTACATGAGAGTGAGACACAATCCTTTCTTTTATAGTGAGTAGTGATATTATCAATGAGAATTAAGAAACCGTCATTCTACTTTGAAATTTTGCTAAGGATGTGCTTCAGGGACAATATCGGATGTGGCAAAGAAGAAAATAACATTAAAGTGAAGGAATGGGAGTAACTTGCTTTTTGCTTCATGACCAAAGTTTTGCAAAACATTCCCAATTTTTTTGTGAAAACCAAATGTCAACATATATCTTCTTCTGAAGCCAGTAATTACTAAGGGGTTCTTGCAAATATTGACAGAGGCTATATTATTTCCTCTGTTCTGTGAGATTTTTTTCCTCTGCTCTGTGGCATTAAAAATAGCATTACTTGTAAGACATACAGCACTCTCTAAAACCCATGATGGTGGTAAATGATGATAAACTCATTATTTGCATTTGCTGCAAAATTGACCCTTACTCCGTAAGCAGCCTTATTCTTTCAAATGCTTGTTTGAAAGTGAGGTACAAGTGAGCAAGAGTGATGCTTTCAGAACCTGTGCTGTTCCGATTGCTCATCAGTACCTATTTGGAGAGTCACTCTCGATTTGAAAATTCAAGTGATAAATTGCCTACGTATGAGGTGTTCGTTTTTATTGTGGCCAACAGCCAAAACATCTAAACCAAAAGAATTCCTGTAAGCAGATTTATAGAATGATAGAAAAAAAAAAATGTAAGGTCAGTGCCACTTACTTTCATTTCTTTCAATAATTTTTTTCCTCAATTATATTGAAAGAAATATCAGAAGTTCAGTTTCTCTCCAACCCACTGAATACTGGAAAGATAAGCAGAAAAAATATCCAGCCACACATGCACTGGAAATCTTGAATCTCCTATATATGCTCAACTCCTACTTTTCTTGTATATTTACTTCCTTTTATCAGAGTAGGTTAACAGTCTTACTTCTGTAATGGAAACTCAGTTGTCTTCATTTTTAGGTCTAGACATCATAATATCCACATAATTTCTGAAATATATTTACAATGATAGGAATTGAAATATTGTTTATACTATCTGCTCATTAAAATGCATAAGGACACATAAACGTCACAAAGTTATATGGAGAAGTTGCATAAGCATTCTAGAAATAGACAGTTGTCTGAGCTGCCCCAATTTCTATCACCATGAAGTACTAAATCCCAGATAACTGGCCTCTCATGAAGAAATTTGATTGAAAAACATTTTGAATCACAGTACTGAATGAAATCAATGCAACACTAAAAAGTACATAGTGTACACAAAAAGCTTTTGTGTTGAACAGAATTCTTGTACTTGATCCCAGATTTCACCAGTGCATAATCAGAGATCATTAAAAACCTGTATATTNGTAGTGACAACATACACGTACACAAGAAGCTTTTGTGTTGAACAGAATTCTTGTACTTGATCCCAGATTTCACCAGTGCATAATCAGAGATCATTAAAAACCTGTATATTTTCTTCCCACAATAGATACTTCAAGTTCTTATTAAAACATGTTTACATAGTTCATGCATTTTAATACATTTTCTTAGTTATGATTAAACCGGTAAGAAAGAATTTTTAAAATATTTATTTTTGTCTTGTTCTGTGTTTGCACATAATTTCCCTTATAATAGTGAATTCCTGATCATTGGTCAGTTATCAAAGGAAATTTGGGTTTGGATTTACAATTAAAGACCATACAGAGAAGGTGGAAATCATGTAACTAGCTTTAGTCATGTAGAAACTCAGTGCATAATTTAATTTTAGTTCACTCTAGCCAGTTGCACAAGACATGCACTTACAAACAGTAATTCATAGTAATCTAAAATAACCAGCTATTTAGTTTTTGCATTTTTTCCATTTTATTCAAAATCAGTATATGCTGCATTACCTGTTAGCAAGCCAAAGGTGTTTTTCTTAACTGGGATTTGTGTCACTGTGTATTCTAGTGGAAACCAGAAGTACATTAAAAATCTACAAAATCAACGTTTTTATTGATTGAATGAATTCTTACAGAATATAAAAAAATGTGGCATATAAAAATGTCTATTAAATAGAGGCAGTATTAGAGATAGTTCTGTGGAACCAAAGGACAAACTTCCGCTGTTCTTCATAAAACAGTTATTCAGAAATATTCAGATGCTAAATATGTTCTTATTTGGTTTTTCAGAATGGGTTAGCTCCTAAATATTTCTGAATAACTAATTCATAATGCCAGTCCCTCCAGTCCCACCAGCTCCAGATGTGACAGCCGTGGCCTGTGTGGGCAGAGCAGCACGGCAGTCTTCTCTCTGCTTTGGGAAGCAGGAGAGAAGTGGACAGTTAGCACAAAGCACAGCCTCTAATCAATAGACTAGTCTTAATAGAGTTATATTTGGAAAATTTCAGGTTTATTTTCAATTTGCATGATAACTACACAGGTTCTGGTCACCTTATCAGGCTTTCAACCATTAGTTTGCACATGTTGGCATAAAACAAAAGAAACTATTGAGATGAGAGACTGGATGCCCATAAAAAGAAAAGGCAGGACAGATGTCTGGCTTTTTTTTAAAATCATCATAGGTTTTTAATTCATTTTTATAAACAATAATGCAAATCTTAGAGTTTTTATAAACAATAATGCAAACCTCTAAAATCAGTTTTGGTAACAGTCCCAGAACAAATCATAATGTAAAAACCTAAATTTAAAGAACTATTAGTTCTCTAACTAATATCATTAATTATAATTTTTGACAGAAGGCCTAAATACAATGATCTCTTCCTGGGTCTGAAGTCTGACAGCCACTGGCAGCCAGCATTTAATTACCATTACTTTTAGAGTAGACACAATCATGGACAGCTCCAAGAGCAAAAAAAACGAGGAAGAGACAAGAAATAGACAAAATACCAGAGAAGCAACCACACCTCAGTAAAGGTGTGTTGTGGAGGCACTACTGTGAAGAATATTATTTCAATAGCATAGTCAGGAAGTCAGTGTGGAATAGGATTTGTAGGGGAGGAAGATGTAGAATGAAGAAGGAGGTCAGCCTTGAAGTTTGCAACTGGAAGGGAATCTGAGACCACAGAGAACTGTCATACCGAAAAGAGACAAGAAATGAAGAAAGGTATTAAAGCAGCTGATTAGCTAAAATCTTGGTATGTTCAACTTTGTTCAAACTTACCTTAGTGAAGTCAAATGTGTGACGAAAAATCAATTAGATTTTAATTTTTGTGTTTCTTAACCTCATCATCTTTTGGTTTGGACATGCTTCTCCTTCATACAACTACCAAAGCATATCAGTGACTGAAACTTTTTGAATAACTATTCAATTCTTGTCTGTGTCCACAATCATTCAAAGAGGGCAACTGGAGGTTTAAAAACAGTCATTCTGCAAAATGCGCGTTGTGAAACTACATTCTCCCTCGAAGGTTGAATTTTACCTTATGTACCAGGAATTGAATGGCAGAGGGCACGCAGAGCTCAGGGAAAATTATCAAGCTCACTGTTGACATTTTTAGGACCTTTCTCCACACTGTCTCACACTATGTGGACCTCCTAACACCTGCCTAATGGTTACACAAGATGCTGTCGATGAAAAGTCAAGCTTTTTGATGAGAATATTAATAAAAATGCAGAGCACTCCAAAGACCTCAGATATACCTTCTGAATTCTTGCACAGAAATACTATCTTGTTCTTTGAAACCCTGATATAAACACAACTGCAATATATAAATTTCAGTATAGCTGTTTGACTTTTCCTCCTTTTTCTGGCCTTCCTGATGCAGGCTACATATTGCAGAAATATATTGATTATTAATGCTAAACATAGCTTATTTAACATATAAATAAAATTACATTTTCCAAATCAAAAAGGCAAGAAAGTTTCAGTCAAATATCCTGGATAGCTAATTTAATTCCAATTTTCTCATCAATTCAATGACAATTTAAACACATATGGTTTTATACTAATGACCTGTCCTAAGGATAGAGGTAGATTTTTTTATTTTTTTTTTTTTTTGGTAACAGACAGAGGATTTAGGAAACTGTTCAAAATGCAACACAAAGAACTTGCTGCTCAAACACATTATTTGGGTCTATTACCAAAAAGGATTCCAAGCCACTGCTTGCAAGTCCCTATCTAAAGGCACAGCCCCGAAAATTACTATGAAAAAATCAGAAAACTCACCATTCTCAGTATTTCCCATTGACTTGCACTAGATAAATCATTCCATTGGTAATTTTCAGTCCCATTCTGGTGTCTCTAACTTTTCTCCTAAATTGTAGGAGACAACTTCCCACCTAACTCACAGTTCTGGAATCCTCCCTAGGAACTGAGGTGAAGAGACACTCTCTAATATGACCAGGTAGAAGATTTAGGCAAAAAGATTGGAGTGAGGCACGGAGAGGAGCATAACTTCTTCTTTGCTGCTGACTCTTCCTATTTGTGATTTAGTATGAATAGGACAGCCAAGAAGACAAAGGTTAGAGTATTTTAGCAGGTAGAACAGTAATAGGTGTTTAAATGGCAAGCAACCAAACCAAAGGGAGAGATTATGAGAAAGGCATACCACTAACTATAAAACAGACAAAATTGCTTGTTTCCACCTGTTCCAAAGTTCCACCTGAAATGGCCAAGATTTTAACGAGCCATCTGGAGAGAGTAAGGATATATAGCGGCATAAAAGTGCTTGTTAAAAGTCAAAGTTAATTACAGGTCAAATTCCCAAGCAAAGAGTAAATCAACAGAGTTTAAGAGGAAATGGCAACCTTTCCATGGAAAGAGAGAGGAAAAGCAAATGAAATTGCTTTACCAGCCTAATAGATACATTAAGAGTGAAGGACATAGCAAGAAAGCCTTTTATAGGGTTTTTTAATCACTTCTGTGGACACCTTCCTGAAGCTTTAGGAACAGAAAAGGATCAAGATATATTGGTTTCTGTTACATTGAAGGAGAGTCTTTCTTCTTCCCTTTGAGTTGTAGATGTGACCATATCACAGAAGGAAGAAAGGAAAGCTTTTCTTAAAGAGAAGAGTCTGTGAATTGTGCTGCAAGGGTTGGCACCTGGTGTCATTAAAACTCAGAATAGCCTGTGCTCAAACAACATTCGAGGATTAAAATTCTGATTGAACTAGTCATGGATCTCATTTGACAGGTTCTTCAGACAGTATTGGTTGAGGGCATTACTCTCCGTTGTAAACCTCACAATATTAACATTTGTAAAGTATTACAGAAATAAGACAGATATCTGTTCAGAAAATGGAGCTTTGCTATGACTTTTCTTTCAGTTGTAGCTGATTTTGTGAAACTAATGACCTTTTTCTTATTTGTCAAAAGTAAGTGCAAGTTTCCAAAGAAAAACCTTTGAAAAATAGATTTTTTAAGTTGTCACCTCTAAAAATTTGTGTTAGAATTTTATGTCTAGTCTCTGCTCCTCAAACTCCTCTGGGAACTTAGAGAAATACAGGAACAGACATGTTACGTACAAAATGCAAATTTACACCTTTATTCACAGGTGAATTTAGAGACTATTACCTCTTGTTGCTTGTCTAAGGAGCTAATAGTTTGCATTGATCCCTTCCTCCCTCTGTTACTTCTATTAATGGTAACAGTGAAGAAGCTATATTTTTTAAAGATGCTACGAGAATTTCTAATTGAAGAATCCTTCTGTTGAAACTTCTTTTTTGGCATATTTCAGCATCAGCTGTATTTGAAATTCAACAGAGGACTTGTTTATGGAAGAAGTACCAGGAGGCAGAGGTTTTGACACAGAGTTTCAGGGTTCTTGGTACATAGTCACTTGGCTAGAGCTGTGGAAAAGTAAAGGCTCCAGAAAGTACAAAGACATTCCTGGATCCCTTTCAAAAACAGTTGCTATTAGTCATCTGGGACAAGCAACTGAGGAGACATAGGGTAGGTTTTTGGTTAGACAGTTTGGGATTGTTCAATAACTAACAAACAGTCAGCAAATTCTGGGCCAGTTATTACATTACTAAGAGGTTTTATGTTGAGTTATGTGATCCTCTTCATATCCTTTGGTGCCAAGCATCACACACTCCCATGCAGTTGCCAAAATCCCAATTCCTTTCTGTGTCATCAGTGCTCTCATTCTGCGACACTGACATGGAAAGCCAGAGCATGTTGCTGTTCAATGCCGATTTCTCTGTAGAGATTTGGCTGTGGGGGGCTGGAGCCTGGTTGAGAAAACGCAAAGGCCCAGCAGATGGTAACTTTGTCTAGGGCTCTTTGCCAGACTACTTTCTGCAGCAAGCAAAGGCAGTGCTAGCAGGTCATGCAGGGTTTTTGTGTAGGAACACAGTAGGGTGGCAACCCACCTTTTTCTTTGGCAGTAGTGAGACTGGCAGAGGAACAAACCTCTCCAACACTCAAAGCCTGAAAGATTCTCATATACCTTTACTTAGAGAAAGAAATCCTTGAATTTAAGCGGCACCAACAGAAAAGATTACCTTTTATGTGGATTTGCTGTGTTCACGAAAACATGGCAGAAGACAATTTCCGTATAAACTTGAACAAATCATTACATTGTAACCAATGTGAGGAGTCACTATCATTCACAATTAGAAATCAATATATGATTTTCTTACCACAGAGCTTTCATGCCAAAATCAAATTTAAAGAATAGAATTTATTTTGAGGAAGGGCACACTTAAAGTCAATAATACTATTTTTATTGCAGCTTAAATCTGGGACAACCTTCAATGGCTACTAACTTTGCTTATAATGATGATGTTTTCACTAAAAAAAGGTGTTTGCAAACGAAAAGAGGAAATTGGACAGGTGACAGAATCAAAGGTAAAAACAATACAACTGCTGAAAGAAATAAATGCTTGGTTTCTCGATTGAAGGGAAACAAAGACTTTTTTGAGAAGTGGATATTAAAAACAATGTATGAATAACATGGTGTGGTTAATCAGAATAAAATGCAGATCCCAGATGAGAATGTTCAGAGCAAATTGCTTAACTGGAAAGCAACGGGGAATGAAGAGAATCTAAAATCATCGGCTAAGAGTTTTGCAAACATAAATCTACTCAGAAGATGTATGCGAACAATCAGGAAAAACATACATTTAACTGAATAGCATCAAGAAAGATTTTTTTATTGAAAAATATTGTTACAAAGTAAAATGTCCCAGGTAAAATTGCAAGTCTATATTCTGTTTTCCCATCATTTGGGTATAACAGAACAGCATTAATTATATTAACAGCAAAAAAAAATGTCAAGCATGTTGAAAGTCATGGTAGGCTTCCTCTAGAAGAAGGACGCCAAAGCTTTAGGATGTAAAGAGCCATCAGAAAGCAGACAATGATGACATGGAGATGAAAGCTTTGCCAAACAGCCCACAGCTTAGTCAGGCACATTGTGCTGCAGTACACAGCAGTATCACACTGACAGAAATTTCAAAAATATTTGAATCTTTTAAGGACATCTGTTATTAGAATTTAAAATAGACTGCATGGAGAAACGAATGGATTGATACAACAGGAAGACAAGAGTTTAGGAAAGGCCTTTTTTGCTATTGAAACATATAGGAAATGTTATTGGAACATTAAAAGCACAACTTCCCTATGTTTTATAGGGATTAAAAATGTACAGGTTCTCCTTTGTATTAATTCCATAGTGAAAACCTTCAGAGATTTGAGAGTTAGTATTTAGATCTAACAGTGCCTTGTGATACTGGAAGGAGTTGCACCAATGCCACAGGAAAGAGGCATGGGCATTACAAGAGTGCAGGCAGCTTTATACAGGAGCTTAAGAGAGGAGAATTATGGTAAGCAAACAAAGAAAACAAAGAGTATTTTCATAGGGAAATTCAGCAATTCTTAGGCTTATTTAAGGAACCGCAACACACCACCCAATTAGATCATATGCCTGGGATTAGTGACTTGATGAAAAGTAGATTTAAGGGAATCTGACAGGAGCAGCAGGAGGAAGTCAGCATTGTATGAACTCTGACCTGAAGTGACTTTGTGTTGGCATGAAGTGTACAGAAGAAAAGATGAGATCAGTGAAGGATGTCAGGGAATACAATGAGTAATGACAGGAAACTATGAGAAATGGACTTACTGGATCAAAACCAAAACCATCTGAGGAATATACTACTTCTGTCAATAGGTCATTAGACAACAGGAAGAGATACCCAAGCAGAAAGAGATGAAAACCCCCCACATGGTGTATCTTTTATGAAATCTCATTGAATACAATGGAAAATTAGAAGTGACATGACAAAGGAGGAAGGACAGAACAACCTGAAGTTTTATCTATGACCGCTCTAAGTAGGTGATTTACATAAGATATGCTAATGCAAAGACAGAAGACAGATGATAGGGAAAATGTGAATTCAGACAATAAAATTTGTGGCCCGGCCTCATTAACTGTAAATCATGTTTCAGTTGATGCAACTGTCTGGAGATGACTATAAATTACTACATTAGAAAGCTGGCAGTAATTTGCAGCAAGTACAAGGAGTGTTATCTTCATAAGGAACAAAGATAGAGAAAAAAAAGAAATGAAAAAGCATTACCAAATTTTTCAAATGTTACTATTAATGGATTTGGAATATATGTGAGAAGACCAAATGTGGTAATAGGAAAAAAAGGCAGAGATGTTTATCACATTGAAAATACCAAAAATATTGAACAACAATCAGCACTGATAAGAACTGGAGAAAATATGGGGCATGGAAAGCAGAAATGGAACACCAGTCATTTTTAGTGCATAGGGGTTTTATCATAAGGAAAACACATCAGTCCTGTATACATTAGAATTCAGCTCTGCTGCAGAAACCCTTTTTTGCTGTTGAGGCCAAAAAAGTGCCAAATTTTTTAACTCATGTGTGTTAAAGTACACCCAATTGGCAAAAAATATCTAGTAGTAAGGGTACAATCCATGTTATGTCTCTTTCATAAATGTTGTCCTGAAGGCAGGTTTTTGTTGTTGTTAGAAGAGTGCACATACATACACACAGACACAAGCATGCACTTATACTAGTTTTTGGGTTTTAATTAAAGAAAGCAAGGGTTCTGTGTTATTTTATAAAAGAAATCTTTACAATTTAAACTACATTGGGCAACACTGATAGAAATTATATGAAATAGTGTAATTTTGCAAGCATGAACTCTCACTGACTGTGACATTCCTTCTCTCTAGGGAAGGGGAAAGGAGTGATAAGTGCAAGTACTTAAATCTCTGCCTGTGATTTTCTCATGAGCATAAAAAGGCTTAGAGATTCTTTTGACATAGGCTCGGCTACTTTTAATGTATGTGATGCTCTAAGAAACAGCAGCTTATGACTGAGAGCAGACCCAGTTTTTCAGGGGCACTGGGCTCAGGTTTTAAGAGTACTAGAAACTTTGATTTGGAGAGACCTAAGGAGCTGCAGGCCTTTTGGGGAATCTGGGACTAGACTGATCTATAATGAGTCCTCCAGGAGTCAACTCTGATAAGGACACTAGTAACATATTAAACACCTTGATCTAAGGTATATTCAACCTAGCAAATTTATTCATTCAAATACATCAAACCCTCAATCTTTCTGTATTTGAATACATCAGAGACCAGTTTCTGTGTTTCATCTTTAAGAGCTGGGACTCTTCTAGCTGGATGAGTCAGAATAACAATGCTTTAGTCCAGGGGGTCATAGATTTCCTCAAGGAAATTTAGCCTGTTACCCATTTTCCTTTATCATACTGTAATATGAAATCACACATGACATCAGAGCTCATGCAGGGTACTCCAGACTCTGACTCACTCTTTCTTTCAGCTATTACAGCCAGATGTATATTAAGATTAAAATTCATTGCTCTTTTACATTTTCCTTTAGGGTTATTTACAGAAAGATATTTTTTCAATGTGGAAGGAAGTTGGAAGTAGGAAAAGAAACAAACCTCAGAAACAGTAAAGTATGCCAAGTGGAGTAAAATAAGAGAAAGGCAGAAAGAGCACAGGTTGAGAGGGAGTGAAGGAAGGGAGGAAGGGAGGGAGGAAGGAAGGAAGGGAGGCAGGGAGGGAAGGAGGGATGGAGGGAGGAAGGAAGGAAGCAAGGAAGCAAGGAGCAAGGAAGGGGCAGTAAGATGTACAAATTACACAACCAGTGGTGTCAAGGGAGATCTGTCAAGCAGCCCTGTAGTTCATCACTACAGTCAGAGCAGAAAAATAATCCAAACCCACTATTCTGAACATCCAACAGGTGTAAAACACGTCTCTGCAGTCAGGAATACAGGTTGGGGAGGTAGATTTTTTAGGGAGGAGAGGAGAGTACCAGTATGGATGATCCAAGCACCCTGGCATCCCCCTCTAGGTGCCCAGCCCAAGCCTGGTAGCATCAGCAACTGCCCCACACTTTCCAGGAGGAAGCTTCTCAGATGCCACATCATATGTCTGGCTGTTTGCAGTCATGCTGCAAATGTTTAAGGTGGATGATAACAGTTTGTCGTCCTGTGCTGGCAGGTAAAGCAGGGTAAGTGCATGCCAGTCCTGGTGAAGGTGCTCATATTCCAGAAGGAACTTAAATGTGCTTCCTCTGACGCACAGTTCTCAGAAGAACAAAGAGAAGGAGGGGTGCCTTAACACAGTAGGACTCTTTGTTCATTTCTTTTACCTGGCTTTTCTAGTGTCTTCTGAATTATAGATGCACGAAAGGGTAAGATGTTTTCAAAAAGTGATCATTGTTGCAATTTAAAATAAATAAATCTCAGCAAATCTAGTTCTGCTCTTTGTCAGTGCTATTATGCTTTTGCCTATATTTTTCCCATTTTCCTACTATGGTCCCAAGAGGCAGGGATTACTACTTTTCAGAAGGTTCTAGGGTTCATCAAAATTTCCAGTCAGGAAGATTTTTCTCTCAAAATTGAGTGTTTTTTTCTTGTGACTTTGACTGCATTTCTTCTTACTGTAATTAAAGCAGATTTCTATCAGACATGTAAAAAAATTAAAAAAAAAAATAGGAAAACCGTGCACAGTGATTACTTCAATAGGCCTAATACATTATCTCTTACATGACATTTTCCATCCCACAAGATTTAGACCTTTTTTTCATTTTTGTTATCTTAAATGTTCTGTCACTTCTCTGTGTTCATACCCACTAAATATTGGAAGACCTCTGCCATAGTCCCAGAAGTCATTAATCACTTGACCAAGCTTCCATATGCACGTTTGGCTCTTCAGCTTCTCTAGGAAATCAGTCTCTTTGGCTCTCTGGCTCTCTCATCATTGCAATTTCTTTTCTCAGATCTCCCATCAACAGTATACATAGAAGCATGGTGCTCAGAAACATATGCGGTGTTACAGAACAGGGAGTGCTACTACCCTGTTCTCTCATACAATGCATTTTCTTATGATATATAGATCCTCAGATCCTGTTATTTATCTAGTGCAGGCAGCAGTGAATGACCTTTAAGTGGGCAAATTTCTAAAGAGAATACGCTTCAGCACATTTGCTAATTTCATAGCAAAGACTTTAAAATACATAGGACTGAACAAAGTGGTTATAAATTCAGTTTTGAGTGAAGTGACAAAACCATCATTATTTAAACTGGTCAATAGTGCCACAATTGCAGACACAGCTTGGGATCATTTCAGTTAGTCACATAGCCTTTTTCTTTACCTCTTGTTTATGCATTTTAATCAAATTTCCAAGTATGTTCAGAGGCTGTGCTGAGCACAAACATGAGATTCTGGGGAAAAAAAAAAAAAAAAAAAAAAAAAAAAAAAAAAAAAAAAAAGAGAAAGTTCTGTTCTTGCACATCTTGGTCAAAATATACTCCTAATCAATAGTCTAATAGCTCTTTGCTCTCCAGAGTAACATGTAAAGAAACTAAAATCTGACACTTGCTTAGTAATGCAGTGGATCTGATCTAATTGCAGTGGAAGGTGAGTGTCTACACACCACACTTGGTTTGCAAAATTTTAACCATGCTTTTGCTGAATAAATGAATGCTTAAACATTTGAGTGTTACTCCTATGAGGAGCCACAGCTCCTCCATGCTCTCTGTGGCACAGAGGTGGTATAATGTGACTGACTCATTTTACGTCCACAGCTACTCACTAATGGCTGCCTCAGACTGCGAGTTCCCCAGTCGGGGTTTCCTGTTGATTCTGTGTAGAGATGGAAATAAAACACCACGCAGACCAAAGCTAAGTAAGTGTCTCATGGAGTAAAGAGAAGGCAACACCCAACCTGAGCAGCACTTTCTATTGTGCTTAAATCTCCTCTATCTGAGCATTTTCCATCACACAGATATCACCAGTAGTTGCTGACCACAGCTGCTACAGGTGTCCTGGGAATTTTTGAGACTGGAAACCCTTTTGGATCCTCAGTCTTTAGTGGGAAAAGAGGGCAAAAAGGTGTGGAGAACAGACTTGCCTCCTCTTCTAGATTTGGCAGGATACTTAAGGATTTAATCACCATGAATTTAAATGCTGTCAACAAGAAAATATTTGGCAAGACCTCTCTGGTATTCTATCACATCCCAGAAAGCATGAAAACAGGAAAAGACCAAGAACAGAAGAAAACACGGAATTCACTGAGTGTGTTTCTTTCCTTTAACTTCAGTTTATAAAGATAATGATTTTTTTTTCTCCCCAAGTTTAGAAAATTTAGAAATTTCTGATAGGGCTGTTTCCTGGTTGATCATCATCTCTGATGGTGCCAGGTTTATGCAAAGGTAAAAACTAGTATTTTCTACTTACTGCCATAATTCCATTTAGAGTATGAACCTCAGTAAAGTATGGCCTCTAAATGTAAGAATTATAGTTTAATCTGGTAACCCCTATCATCCCTGGGTATACATGTGCATCTTCAGAGGAGTGATTCATTCCATCTGCTCATAGGTGTACAGGGCAGGCAAGACTGAGACTTTCTTTTTATTATTGGGAGACCCCAGATGCTTAAAGTTTTGGAAGACTACCACTCAGTGAGATGAATCCCACGTTTATTCATGGATGTCAAAAATTTAAGAGCTTTACTATCCTCTTTAAAAGATTGGGGACAGTGATGGACATGCCCTTGTGTGTGTGTATATATATATATACATACACATACATATATATGTACATACATATTATGTATGTAGATATATCTATATATATATATACACACACATGATCAAGAAGCTCTAGAAATCTCATTTTACACTGAAAACTGAGCTGGAGCGAGTTTTGGCTGTTTGCAATCATGCTGCAAATGTTTAAGGGGATGATAAATGGCGTTTCTTAGAGGATTTAAGAACTGATTGCACAGCCAAGACTAGTTTTAATAATTCAGCATGATATTTTAGGTGTGGAACTGTTCATATGAGGGCTTTGAAACTAGTGGGCATATCCAGGGACTATAAAAGATTTAGCTAATTTCCATTACTTTATCTACCCAGAGATCAGCATTATGGTGATTAAAAATCTTGAGAACTTATTAGGGAGAATTATGAGGGTGCTGCCAAAGTTGTCTTCATTGCTAGCAGCTGTACAGTATGAAACCTAGTCTAAACATCACTAACCAAACTATATTTATGCATCAAAGATCCTTAGCCGAAGAGAAAGGATGTTTAGAGAGCACACAAGAAAAAAATGTTTAGACATTCCTCAATTGTAATAGATAAGAATTCATAGGAGAGACTTGTACTGACCCTGTAAGACCAAAGAATTACTGTGATGTGGATGTGCTGTTTTCTTATACAGTGCTTCTTAGGCTGTATAAAGTATGTTTTTAAACACAGTAATTGCTATGACTTTTGCATACCTCCATGCATAGAGTTAATTCAGAGAAAAAGGGAGGAGTGCAGGAGGAGGGAAAATAAAAATGTGTTAACAGGATTTTCTTCTGAAGTATTGGCATATTGTAGAAGTCCCACTTTGTAGAATTATTTCTAACTAATTATGTGTTTCACAATATACACTTCCAAAAGAGCTGAAAAAGATCAGTAGGAAGAAGAAAGAATGTAAAACAAATGGTAGGCAACAAATTAAATCCTAAAATGGGAATAAACAATTTCTCACCAAGTCAGTTTCAATATTCAAAAGTTTAGACATAAATGATGAGGATACCAACAACACAGAGATAAAATAATGGCTGATGTAATTTTGATTCAGACTACACTTGCCCTTTATCTGCGGAAGAACAGATGCTCTAGTTAGTTCCAAATTATAAAATTTTAGCTTCAAAACACATTCCTCTCTCCAGTAAGCAGATTTAAAATTTAAATTAGTATCTCTATGTTGTATGCAAGTCAACTACTTTATTTTCACAGAGAGAACAGTCTTTTTATCAAGGCAAAGGTCTCAGAAAATACATTTTACTTACAATGAGTTGTTAGTGACCACTTAAAAAGTCCTTTACCATCATGTAGATAGGGGTAATACTTATCAAAAAGCATAAAAACTCACAATATCTCTCTCTGACTAATTTACCAGAAATTAATACATTTAGTAACTGGTTTCCCGGCTTGTGTTGACTATCCTGACCTAAGCCACACGGCTAGTCACTCACTATAACAGTTTCTAAATTCTAAATACTATTTTTTTTCTAATTTTTTTACTAATTTTTCTAATTTTTTTACTAATTTTTTCTAATTTTTCTACTTTTTTTACTAATTCTAAGCACTGATTTTTTTCAAATTAAAAAAAAAATATCTTCTGACGTCCAGAAGAGGGGCAGTCCAAACACTACACCATTTATTCTTGAAATTCTAAAACTTTCTTCAGACAGGATGACAATGTTCACTGTGGAAAATCTCACCTTCCAGCTCACACTAAATTTGTGAATGGAAATCCATAAGAATTTTGCCATGTTTCTTTCCTGTTTCATCCACTAAAATAGCCTAAGAGAGAGAAAGAGAACTATAGAATTTTGTGTCTTAATTGCTCACTTCAGCGTAAAATATAACATTCTATATGCATGTATGCAATAAGCATTTCACCCATTTGAAGGGATAACAATTCCTGAGGGAATTGCTAAAAAACCACGAAAAATCCCTATAGAACAGTGTTACTTTAAAAGACAAAACCATAATGAGAAGCAGATCTAAATAGGCATGACACTGCACAGGTTACATTTTCAAAGCTTTTCGATGTATAAAATTACACATGTTCATTTTAGGCATGACTCCATTTCATATCAACCCTGAACTTGTCCCACTTGGTCTACAGGAACACTGTCATGACAGCAGCTTTATTTGGAGTGACGTGAATAAGGGGAAATTGAAAAGTAGATCAGGATTAATGCAATCACGGGGGGAAAAAAAAAAAAAAAAACAACAAAAAAAAAAAACCCCACAACCTTAATCTCATATCATAATATTGCAAAAGTTGAGTTGGAATTGAAGGAGAACTTTTTGATACAGACGAGAGAACTAAAGGAATATACACACAAATAACACCATTACCTGTGAGGTGGAGATGACCGGAGAAAATCTTTCAAACTGTCAGGTAGAAAGATGAGAAGAATACAATGACAAATGAACTAAGCATAAGTGACTTCTGGAAAGAAAAATGGGAATTGGAGGCACCATGTAACCCTTCGGCAAAGGAGATTTTTTTTAAAAAAACACGTGAATGAGGTGAGGTGATTAATCAAAGTTAAGGGCAGATCATGGAAGAGGAAGTTCAAAGATTGAAAAAATTACCTAATTGGAAAGCACCAGGAAAAAGAACAGAATCACCAAGCATCAGCCAACAGCTTAACAAACTAGTACCCTCAATTCAAAATACATATATGAGAAGCTGGTGTAATTATATAATGGCAGAAGGATTTAATTAATTAGGAAGATGGAAAACGTGTCATACTAGAAGAGGCTCACATGAGGGTTTGATACTCTTAGAGAGTGTACAAAATGTAGTGATGTTGTAATCTGTTGCCTATCCGTTTGGAATGGACGTGCATTAGGTCATGGAGAAAAAGGCTTTCTTGGCAGCTAAAAGCAGCTCAGGCTTTCCTAGACATTGCAGAAACTAGACAATTTCTAACAAACAAGACCTTGTATCAGAGAAATAGAGCCTGAGGAAAGAAGGCAGGCCAGCCAGAAGGGTAGAATAGCCTTTTCCAGGAAAAAAAGACACCCATGATTCAAGACCTCACCAAAGGGGATTCCTTCAAGTGATTTGAAGGAGTCTTTAGATGAAATTTTTCTGAGGTCAGAAAAATAGAAATAGTGTGATAAATCAGTTTGAACAAGGGAAAGCTGGGAGAAAGAACAATTTTTTAAACCTTATAAGACCAGTCAAGGTTGAGTTCATAACCCATCTGTGTCACAGTCACTTATTATTCTGTTATTTAACTCCTTCCCCTTTTTGGCTCAGCTTTTCCTTTTCTGCTGCAAATGACTGTCACCATGGGATTCAGTAAGAATGTTTTCTGGCACTGATTTAATAAACACCTAAAAATTCAGATATTTGTGTCAGATATTTCACTGATATGACAACATGGATTTTTTTATGAAGCTCTGAGAGTACTGCCAGCAGAATTCAAACTCCACAGGATCAAAACATGTTGATGAAATGTAGAGATCTCATACAAGTTTTCTAAATCTCATGTACACTTTTAGCTTCATAAAGTCATTTGTTTTTTCTTTTGAATGTGCCTGCTCAGTCTGCTCCCCACATATGATCCAAAACATCTGGAATTTACAGTTATTTAGAGTTGGGATACACAGTGTAGCTATGTCTGAAACATAGATGTGTCTGAAAGTTTGGGGCTTTTGTTTTGAACTTGAAAATTTTGACCCAATATTATGTTGCATCACTCCACTAGAATCAAGTTGAATAGACTTCTGGAATCATCTAAAAAAGGCAGGACGTCAGATGATTAATTGTAATGCTGAAAATGTAGGAGAAAAAAAACAATATGGTTATTTTTGTTGTTTTAAGCAAGTCATCAATCTTGTATTTGCAGCTGAACAAACTGGAGGTGACAGGTGATTTGGGCTCTGTAGAAGATAAGTGTCACAAGGATGTAGATGTTGAATATCTTTTTTTTATTATTGCCACCAGTTTGCACAAAGAATTTGGCAGCGAGAGGCTGCATTGCCGTTCAATTCCAATATAAAAAGGTTCTGAGTGATTGAGTATCTGAGAAATTTTTCTCTTTCTGTATAAACTACAGATAGGACAGGAAACAAACAAAGGTAGCAGTGCAACCAACTCTAGTTAATAGGAATTCATTTGGGCAATAAGTTGGTCTTCTACAGATGAATCTACGCAACACCTGGACAATAATATTCTAAGCACATGCTCTTCACTACTTGAGAATCTGCAGCACAGATGCAAATAAATTTAAGCGTTCAAAATACTGCTGCTTTTTTTCTGACTAGTGAGGGATTAGCAAAAAGCAAGCAAAGGATAATGAAAATAGCTTCCAGGGCTTTTTTGTTAATACAGATTAACAGTAGGCATAAATCAAATGCCTCTCTACTTCTCTGCTCTGGAGCCAAGTGGCGCTGAAGTAGAGCAGCTTCGCTGCTTACACATGGATCTTGACAGCTTCATCCCTCTCTGATCCATGCAGCAGTATGGAGGCACTGCCTCTCATATTCACACACAGAAGGAAGTTTGTGCATAAGCTTAGAAGATGGTCAGTAATAGAGCAGACCTCGTAGACCTTTTAGCAACGAGCTAGCTCTAGGTACCTGCAGCTTTATGCAGCCAAACCCCATGAATTAGGCAACAGGAACACTAGTCCACATTTGAAGGTAGTTTAGACATCCATGTTCTGCATTCATCCCAAAAGCACTACAAACCCTTCACACATATCTCTGCACAGACTTGTTTTACATCAAGATAACACCTGATATATTTGGCATCCAACCATTGCTCCTTTTCTGTCCCACTGGTGTTTTATCAGTTGTGCATCTGGTGCCTGCAAATGAGACACTCCAGATTACTCTTCCAAGCATATGTGTTCCCATGCACAAAGTCCTTCAAGATCCACGTGTACAGGTGCTCATGCGGAAACCTCTGTCAAGCCTAAAATGTAATTCCTAAAATGCCAGATTATGTCAGCTCTACACCTGTGGCTGGAGAAACACTGCACACAGGGCACAAAACCTGCCATAATTGTGGTATCTCAAGGCTCAGGGTGGTCTTTTCTTTCTTTTCTATCCTTTCTTTTCTTTCCTGTTGAAGTAGAACAATACCACCTTCTTGTCCACCTCATTTTAGTTATCTATACCTCTGCAACTGCCAGCTAGCAGTATAAGAATCATGTCCCCATTAATTAAAGAGCAGCAATTAGACCTATTGCTATAGGAAAGCAAGAAGAAATGCTCACCCAAAACTGGGTCTTCAAATAGAATCTGGAGCATCATCTACAGATGAGGTCAGGATTTTTTTTTCTAACAGGATGCAGCACAGCTGAAAAATGAACCAGAGCCTTTCTGCCAGTTCTGAGCAGCGGAACTAGGATGTATCAGTACATCCACAAAAACTGATACGAGAATAAGTCCAAAATAATCCTTTATTGTTTTTTGTGGCCTCTTCAGGTTTAAGATTTGCTAGTCAAAATGTTTTTCACCACTAAACTATGACAACATTTACTGGAACATGTAAATTTAGAAAACGTCACTTTTCCTCAAAATCTCTGGATTTCTTAAACTTTTATCTGAAATGATATGCTGGTCTTAGTGCTCTCAAAGCAGGCCATTGATTTTCATGTCTTCTGGAAAAATTGAAAATAATGAGTTTCTTTTCATACTGAATGTTCCGTAGATATCAAAGCTACTACAGATTTACACCCGCGCAACTGAAAGCCGAATTTGGCTATCCATTTATCATTACTTACTGACTTTATGAATGGCCCAGCTAATGTGATCTATAATTTATGACAAAAATACAACTGAACCTCTCCAAATACTCAGAATGCTTTGAAGCTATCGCTGGGCTGAACAAACAGCAGGAACATTTCACCCAAACCCAGATACAGAAATTAATTTGAATTCTCTGCCATAAGAAAGAAAACAAATACATTACTTTCATCCTTCCTAATGATGTGTGTTTTTCCATCATCTTCAAGCCTTTGAGATAGTTGTGGCTATGTGAATGAGTTCCTCTATCAAATATACTTTAAAATTATTTTCCTTGAATTATTAAAATTATTAAAATTATTTCCCCTCGAAATTACCTCCTGAAAGAGTAGCATTTGTGGATCAAACCAAAGATTGTTCTCACATTGCTCTGTTCAGCTTATTCCTTCATGGCCAGGGTAACTCTTCAGCAATCTTGTCCTTGCCCTAGATGCTCTGGCAATTTGTAGCAGTGGAAAGTTATGGAACAAAATATAGACCATGCCAACTTTCAGCTGTAACAGTGTCATGCCTCCTTGAACAGACTCCATCATCTGACTGGCATGGAAATGGTCCTCTGAAAAAGGTTTAAGAAAACATCTGTGGTCTCTCATTCTGCACTTCTGATTCTGTGGGGGAAAAATATATTATTAATTAATATGAGAAACACATTATTATTAAGGACCTCTGCCTTATTTTGATGTCTTCATTCTGATGTGAGTTATCTTCATTCAGATTTGTCTTACTCCACGAGCAGATACTTAAGAAGACTACATACAAAAGAGGTGAATAATTCTTTGTTCTGTGTTCAGCTCCATGTTTCCTCTCTCTCTTGAAAATCAAGAAAATATAAATACCAAGTCCTTACAAATTTGATTTCATTCTCTGTTTCCAGTTTGTTTTTAGGTGTCAGTGAGATGTGATTGACACAAACCGATATGGATGTTTTAGCAGACATGTATGAAAATCCCTTCATTCCCATTCTACTTTGTCCTTATCTGTACTCTTACGTATTAGCTAGTGGTTATTCCTGATAGTCTGACTGTTTGTTATGCAGAGCAGTGCTCTGGATTATGCTTTGAAGGTGTAGTCCTGGGCAGCTAGAAACAACCAAGTTCTCTTGAGTTCCTGATGACTTATATGTTATTTCAAGAAACTTTGTGACATCTTTGCTCCTAAAAAGTATTAGGTTAAAAAAGATACTGTGTGGAGGATGAAGCCTCTACTCTTTTTGTTATTACAAAGTCAAAAACAGGTAAAGGAACACTTTAAACAAGAAGACTTACCAATTCTAGCAGTTTCTCAAATCTAAAAAAATAATCTTTCATATGAATGTTATAAAGGAGAAAAAATTAAATTTTCTTTCAGCTGAGTGCTAAGCATAAAGTGGAAATTTATATTTACCGGGGGGATGAAACATGACTAATAATATACTGAAAAATAGATGCACATTATTGCAGTCTAAGAAACTAGAATTCTTTTTTACTTTCCTTTATGTTATTTTCTAGGAAGCAGAAAGAAAATGCCTTTTCATACAGTTATCATTCTTCACTCATCCAATCTCTTCTTAAAAAGCTTATCCATATTTCAGAGAAATTGTTGAAATCTGAGTCCTTGGAAAACTAAGAGGAGATTTATGCCAGGAAGAGATAAGTTGTCCCCAGATCTGTGCACCTCATTTCCACAGGTTTTTAAGAGAAAAACCCATAAGTAGTCTGACCATATCAGTAAAATGCTAAATCTTTTAGACACAACCATCCTTTTAAAAAAGTTTACCATGTTGTTAATGTCTCAAGAGGAGAGGTTTTTTGTTGCTTATTGATTTGGTGTGGTCTTTTTTAAATCACCTTCCATTTCCTTGACCTATGAACAATCTCAAGAGGGATCTCTGGTGTGCATCTGAGGACCTACATAAAGAGGACTTGCATAGCTTTTACATTTTACCTTTTATGTGCTCCTAAGTCTGTATGACTTTTGAGGTGCATTTTGTTCTGTGCACCTGTAGTTGATGCCATGTGCATAATAAAACCTTGCACAACATGATCTGAAGGTTTCTGAAGGACTCACTGCAACTTGTCCATGGAAATCAGCACAGATTAGTTATTTGAGCCACTCACTCTAACAAACTATTTACTGCCTGAGAGAACTCTCTTGCCTCCCATCAAACTGCTTCAGGGATGTGCTTCTCGCATGTTTGCAATATGTCAAATCCACTCTTCAGAATTTTAAGATGTGAACTTAAAACACCCACTCCTATCCTATCCCATGTTCCTTATTCTCTAGCAAGTAGAAGTCCTTGAAAGCAATTGCAAGGATCTAGCAGGTCACCTTCCTTCTCATCGTTAGCTGAAATAACCTCTCCCTATCTTCTGGAAAAATAGAGAATACACACTTCTTCAGGAGTCTTTGGTTTGTATTTTCATTTTCTATGACTTTTGGAATAATCATCTATGTGGATCTGCAAAAGCCACCTGGCCTTCTAGACAGAGAAGTTTTTGACACTTTTTCACTGAACTTATGTACATTGGGTTTTTTCCCCTTCCCTGGTCAAAAAGCAGTAATTTTTAGAGATCCTCCACTTCAGCTCTACTTGCAGACAAGCAAGAATTCAGAGATACCAACACATGCCATAAGACTCAGTCCAACCTTGAAATAAAAAAAAGATCCCACTGTAATGCAGAAGCAAGGAAGAAGTCTGACATTCCAACTCAAGTATATATACTGCTTTCTTTTTCAAGGAATAAAGTCTTTTGTACAAAAGTTCATCAGGCCAAAAGATTTCAGAGAGAGGGGAAGGTTCTAGCTTATTATGTATTCTATGTTATATCTGCCATGTATTCCTGCTTGGCATAGTCCTGAAAAAATAAATTACACTGAAAGACTACTGCACCTAGGAGAATTCACCTAGGCTTGGAAACACAGCAAACTGCTTCAGGGATACACCTTAAATGCATTAGATTTCTTTTTACAAAAAGATTATTTTCGTCTTTTATTATTAATTGAAGCATTATGTCCTTAACCAAAATGATATTTTTGCCATATGCTGTCCCTCTTTTAAATCAATTTTGCTGCCTCCTTTGACAGCAGCCAATGTGTCTTGCAGCAAATGCTAAATTTGCTATGCCAGAAGGCATGACAAATATGACACAATGAGTACTTACATGCTACTGGATAATGAAATTATTTTATTTAAAACATTATTTTACAATGTAACACCCTCTTTGCAAGATGAGGTTTCATAAAAATTTGGCAATATTTTCTACCTCAAGGAACTTTCCTAAACTTTAACAGATCTGAGTTCAAAAAAAGCAGAAATAATCACTGGAGTAGAGACCATGCCTTAACCTTTTTTTTTCCCGTGCACCATTAGAGTACCACAAGGCTCATTCCTTCTTGTCCTGGCCATTACTTTGTGCCTCCCTCCTGTGCACTCCCAGTGTGCCTGTGGCATGACACTGGTTCTCATAAAGGAGAGACAGGGTCTGCAGGACCAGGGAGGCCACTGGCACTGGGACTTCACCTCTGGGTTCCAGCTCAACTACTGGATTAATTTTTCTTTAAAGGAAAACCAAAGCTTCCATCACTCTTCCGAGAGACAAGACATACCAGATTTGAAGCAGGTATTGTGCTGAGCTCAGTGCTCCTGAAGCCTCAGACACCTGTGGACAGAGATGAGTTTGGAGCTTCTCCTCCTAAGCCAGCAAAGGAGGGGAGGACATGGATCCAATCAGTCGTTGACACAGGTGTGGATCTCTGGTGAACACTCGAGCTTTATAGGGGGGTCACTAAGTGTACTGCAGCTGTTTCAAACCAACGTACCTACTGGTCCAAGCACTCTGTAAATCATACCAAAATTATTTTGTAATTAGTAAAAGAGGGAGGGAGATAAACTAGAAGTATGAAAGATTATTTAAGTGTTAGAGATAACAAAGTCAGCAGGGTCTGACAAAATGTCCCCCTGTGAGTACTCACAGCAGTAGCCTGAGCAGCCCCAGAACTATTAGCACTGATTTCTGAATACGCTTAGAAAGCATTGAGTTCCCAAAGGACTAGAAAAGGAAAAAAAGAAAATCTTTCTCAAAGAGGAAAAAAGTCTATCCAAGAAATTAGTGATTATTCAACCTGACCTCCCTACCCCAAAAAACAGTGGAATAAATTATAAAATAAATCATCAGCTTGTTAATACAAAAGGGTAATAAGAATCATTTAACATGCATTTTGAAAAACAAATAGTGCTCAATACAATTTCCCGCTTTGATAAAATTACTGGCTAATTGGATGAGTGGGAAGCATGAAAATATCTTGTCTTTTTTATGGCTTTTCACACAGACCAACAAGACAGCCTCATAATCAAACTAAAGAAATATATTGTAGATAAAACTGTTATGCAGAAGGTTGACTAAAGAATAGTTTGAATTTTGTTTTATACTAAAAGGAGATTAACTGAGTCTTAGAGAGATATGTCCTACATCTTAAACTCTTCAATATTTCCATTAGGACAAAATATTATACAGAGAGTATGTTGGTGGGGGGGAAATGGATAAGACCAGCTAGAATGCTCTCTGGATAAGAGACTTAAAATATAAAATCATCTTAACAACTTTAGTAAATTATCTGAAAGAAAGAAGTTGACATCTGATGAGTTACTTATGAGGTAAATCAGATGAGAAGGAAATACACTGAATGCATAAACGTAAAATATGAAATAAAAAGTTTGAAAGGAAATATTAGAATTACACTGTAAACCCCAATGCTGCTTCAAAAGAAGGCAAACATCTTTCTAGCCTGTACAAAAGTTGCTTATAGCCAAATTATTTTACTATATCTGGGACTGTATGCCTACTATATATATGTTGAACAAGGCTTCTTATTATTAAATGCTACACATGAACACAGAAAATTCATAGGAAAGGGGAAAAATGTTAAATATTTAAGGCATTCTGGAACACTGAAGTAGTGGAGGTGATTCATCAAAACAATGAGCTGTGGATTTCATTTTCACATAGCTAAAAAGTTGACATGAAACCCACAGGGATTTATTATTTGCTATGGGACTGGAAAAGAAGACATTACTATAGATTGAAAAACATCAGTGTTTACTTGGAGAAGCTTCTAGAACCTTTGAAATTATCTTGATCAAAGATTTCAGATAAAAAAGTATGGCTATCCTCATCTCAGGGACACAACTTAGTACTTTGTAACTAAACCTCACTAAAAATATATGTATGGTAAATCAAAAAGAAGATATTGGCTGCCCACGAAGTTGTCTGGAGATCACACCACCACTGAAACTGCTCCACAAACTGGTGGATCTTCTCTAGCTCTGTGGTCACCCACTCTTCAATTCCTCACACCCACATGTCAAGCAGTGGACAATGGCATGGAGTCTCCCAGCCGTGGGAGCTGAGTGATTCTTCAGCCTGCACCCACGCACTGGGAAAAATGAAAACACCAGCCCTGGAGAGAGGTGAGAAGGATTAATTCCTGGGAAAGAATATATGACCAGAAGTATCACAGATAGGTTCAGACAAAGGAAAGCCTGCCTGGGGTCACAGACTGACTGCTAAGGCTGCAAGTTGCTCACCACCTACACAGAAGAGAGACCTCACCTGTTACAGCAGCAAACATAAAAATTAGGGCTTCCCTTTGCACACTTTTCTACAGAGGCTGCTTTTTAGTCTTTTTCCCTTCCATCCGTATCTCTATGCCCTGTAGGAAGCAAGTGTTAATCTATAGGGTTTTTACTCTGAAACTATCATACCTGTCTCCCTCAGCTCCAAGAAACTCTGATGCCTTCCCTGCCTCTTTTCCCTATTCACACTTCCCTAGACTGTATAAAGACTGTGGGACAGATTGGTGGGCATTCACTGTCAGCTCTCTCAGCTCAGAAGCACTGGATAGCATCTGGTCCAGACAGAGGCAAAACATTCCTATCTTTGGGGAATTTTAGTGTGTATAGAGACTAATGTTCTGGTTTCTTCAGACGAATGGGAAGATCACCTTAGTGATGGGATGCAGGCACTGGCATTTACTGGGTGATGTTGCATGGGAGAAATGATGGTCCTATAGTGGAAAGAAATCTGTTCTAGCACTGGTAGCTGCACAGGGTACCTGTAAGTGCAGCTTTTTGTGATGTCACTCATCCTGCATAGAAGAAGGGTCCCTGGAGCCATCCTGGGCATTGCTCTGGAGGAAGCTGGCTGGCTGGTTGACTACAGAATAGACCCCAGGAGTGATGTCATGTTTATATGCATGATCAAGAAATCTGTTTCTAGGTTCAATATTTTACCTGGCAATTTCTAATGTCACTCCAAGGGGATCAGCTGGTGAGTCTGAACTCTAAGGATAAGAAAACTGGGTTATATATGAAGCAAATAGGAGTGAAACTTAAGGCTCTGCAACTTTTAATACACTTTGCTTTAATACTCATTTGAATAATGAAATGTCAATGGCAAAGGCTTTCTTCACACAGAGTTCAATGCAAATAGTATTTGAAGAAAGTACTGATGCAATGTTTTGGTTTTCAGTTGGAATCTGGATGTGCCCTATATATGCTCTTCTTAGATATCTTAGCTGTCTTAAGTACTGAATTACACCAGTGCTATGAACCAAGACTATTTAAAAGTATTTAAATTAAATCCTTTCACATATAATTTCTGACAACAAATAGAGTGTTTAAAGATATGTATCTATACTATTCAAACTACAAGGAAATAAAGGAGGAACAATTATCATCAAGGAGAAACTTTGGCTATATTTTTAGTGGAAAGATACTAGTGTACCAAGCTATGTCAGAGTACATGTTCTTATTATCTCATATCAGGACAGCTCCTGCCAAGTGGCAATGGATCGGCTTTTCTTAAAGGAAAGGGGATATTAATGACATTGAATTTGAAATTTATTTTTTTATGTCAGCATTATATACACATATAATTTATTAAATGAGGCAATCATTAAGCATGTCAGGTTAATTCATGGTCTCAGAACGAGCTTCCACTTCCCAGACACTGATGTTCCCTTAAAAAATAACACAATGGAAACTTTGAAAGACCAGAGTGCTAGAAATCAGAACAAACTCCAGTTATAACCATGCTAGTTGGGGATTCTTGTTGAAGTAATACCTCAAAATGGAGACATTTCCCAAAGCTTTACTAAATTTTGTAGGGGATTATTGAAACAAAGCCCTTTTCCATTGAGGAAACTCATCTTTCTAAATTTTTTTTTTATTTCTGCAGTGCAATTCTACTAATGATAATGTCCAGTTCCTTCTTTAAACACTTACTCCTGCTCCTCTCCAGCCTTTTGGTGAAGAAGTTTGCATTTATTTAAAGGATCTTCATCAGCCTTCCTGTTAAAATGCATCTTTGATCAGAAGTCACCCTCGGGCATAGGTAGAAATGAAGTACATGGAGTGCTACAAACCTTTCCAGTATCCTTTCTTGCAAGAAATTAAAGGAAAGAATTCAAAGATCTCTTTGTAGACGTTCATCTTTATGCTGTGCAGTAAAGACATGAATGAGCAGTGAAATAAATCTCTCATAGGTTTCCTGTGCTTAAAGCTTGTAGAACAAGTATGAAATTAAATGATGAACACTATCTATCTGATTAGTTCCTTTCCATGCATAACCATTACAGGTGACAACTTTGAAACTATGTCCTTGGGAAAAGACAAAACTTTGATTTTCAGGTGGTTGTTATGTAAGGTTGAGAAAGTTATTCAGTAGGAAGTGTGACTCCCTTACAACTTTGCAATAATTTAAATACATTTTAGCTCCAGTGAGCATACATTTACCAAGAGAAATATCTCACACAGGAAAGGGAAAGATTCAGGCTCACAGAAAGAACGAAGTCCAATGCAAACTTCATGGTGCAAGAAATTGTACTGAGTCATGAGTGGAAGAACATAAGAAAATCTGCCTGCTTGACTTTTTCCATGTCCTGATGTCTTCTGCTTTGAATTTGGCGCATAGGCATTGAAAACAAGACGAGTACACTTGTGGATCCAAGATATGTGGTGCAGCCCAACTCCATATATTTTGCTGACATCCTGTAATTTCATTAATATATAAAACAGAAGTTTTTTCCCTCATGAGGGAAAAAGTGTTTGCTGTCTCTAGTACTCAAGTTGTGAACACAGTCAAGCTAGCTCTTGCTAAATCAGAGTTCCCAGAATGAAACATTAAAGATAGAGAAAATTTCAAACTTCTTCTTTGAAGATAGAGAGGCCTCTTGTACTCTTGTTTCTCTCTTTGAAGAAGACAAAAACAGTGTATCTGTATCTGTTATTGCAATTATTAAAGCAAACCTTTCAGAGTCAGGAAACAGAGAGTTTTCAGATAAGTCTTATTTGGTGCCTGTTATAATGGAAATCCCATTTGTAGCACACCATAATCTCAGTCAGCACACACCAATGCTTAAAGCAATGCTGTCTACTGGAAATGATAACACTCACTTTAGAAATAGCTCTTTAAGCATGGTCAGATACAAAGAGTCAAACGTGGCATATCAGATTCTAGTGGGTTGACCACGGCAACAACAGGTACCCACCAAAGCCGCTCTATCACTCCCCTCTGCAGCTGGACAGGGGAGAGAAAATATGATGAAGGGTTCACAACTTAGATAAGGATGGGGAGAGATCACTCTCTGATTACTGTCATGGGCAAAATAGACTCAAAGTGGGGACATTAATTAAATTTATTACTAACAGAATCACAGCAGGACAATGAAAAATAAATCTTAAAAATACCTTCCCCCCATCCCTCCCTCCTTCCCAAGTTCTACCTCCTCCCCCCAGTGGTGGAGGGAGATGCAGAATAGGGGTTACAATCTGTTGTAATCTGTTACAATCTGTTCATCATAGATTTTTTCTGCTGCTGCTCAGAGAGGAGCCCTTCCCCTGCTCCAGCGTGGGGTCCCTCTCATGGGGGACAGTCCTTCATGAACTTCTCCAGTGTGAGTCCCTCCCACGGGCAGCAGTTCTACACAAACTGCTGCAATGTGGGTCACCTTTCCATGGGGTGCAGTGCTTCAGGCACAGGCTGCTCCAGCATGGGTCCCCCACAGGGTCACAGTCTCCAGGCATCCACCTGTTCCAGCGTGGGCTCCTCCATGGACTGCAGTGGGATCTCTGCACCCCCGTGGTGCTCCGTGGGCTGCAGGGGCACAGCTGCTCCACCGTGGGCTGCACCACGGGCTGCAGGGGAACCTCAGCTCCGGAGCCTGGAGTGCCTCCTCACCCTCCTTTCCCACTGACCTTTGTGTCTGCAGAGTTGTTCCTTTCACATATTCTCACTCTGCTCTTCTCTGGCTGTAACTTTCATCTGTCCAATAACTTTTTTTTCTTCTCAAATACGTTACCACAGAGATGCTACTAGCATTCCTGATGGGCTGAGCTTTGACCAGTGGCAGTCCGTCCTGGAGCAGCCTGGAAGTGGCTCTGCTGGACATGGGGGATGCTTCTGGCAGCTTCTCAGAGAATCCACCTCTGTAGCCACCCTGCTACCAAAACGCGGCCACATGAACCCAATACACACATCTCTTATCATCAGAAGGCATGCATAACATACTCCTAATCTTTAAGTCTCAAGTGACCTGAAAAACAATGTGAACTACATGTTCAAGCTCTTTTCTTTTTCTAAATAGATTTATTAGATGATAATTAGATGACAAAATCCGTTACATAACTGGTTCCCAGTTCTAGCTAGATTTTAGGATCCTTTAAAGACCAATTCTATGACTTTCTTAGGTATTCTTCGTCAGAGAAAAATTTTGCTGGTTTACTTAAATGCTAATCCTATTGCTGCAATATTCAAGAGATGGTTCCTTTCCAGCAACTTGCTAGGTAAATTTTGCATATGTAATATTATCTGTGGCTTTGATACAGCAATATTTCCCTGCTTCATTTGAGCATGTTTTTGTGCTCACTTCAGCTTGCAGACTTAACACATAATCATCTGGCATCCATATGCAAATACAGATCAGAAACACTTTCAAAAATATTGATATGAAAAGGGAAAAGCTTATTATGCAGATGTATGAAGGAAGAGGCATACACAGAGTCACTGACCCTGTAGCCTTAGGACACAACCCTGTGATTTCCAGACATATCTACTTCTGCCATTGCTTTCCTTCAAATGTCCCTGACAATACACCAGCTCCTGCAAGATGTTATTGACTGCTAAGAGACCGAAAATTTTAACAAAATACATGTGACTGATCAGACAAATTTGTTTTAGTCTTATACTTTCAAATTTTATCCTTCCTCATGCATGAGTGTTTTTACACCTTTATCTCTTCTCACACTGCATAAAAGATCATGCAAAGGCATTGCCTTCTTTTTAGTATTTTATCATAATACATTTCATGGAAATAAAAGGATTTTTGAACAACTGTAAGGAATGATTTTAATGTATGTGGGCACAAAAGTATGCTTGTACTCACCTGTGACTTACCTCACTTTGAGTTCCACAAATCAGGCCCAACATAACATAAAATCGACAATAAAATGAAGATATACAGAAATGTTCCCTGTTTGCATAACTGTAACCCTCCTATTTGTAATCTATCAGAAATCTGAGAACAGTAAAAAGGTTTTATTACTGTGGTAATTATAAGAGGCACAATGTAAGTGTTTGCTAGTCCTGTGTTCGGTCACTCGCATCTCACCCGCCACTGGAGTTAGACTGTTGTTTGCAGGGTTCATGGTTCCAAGCACAGCCAAGGCTCCTCAAGTTCATGGGCAGATGTCTGAATGAACACAGTGTGCCTGTAACCTCAAGACTGAACTTTCTTTCTCCAACTCTATCAGGACAAAAAGTATTTGCAGTATTTCAAAGTTCTCTGTGCCTCTCTATTGTCCATTGCCAGCACTCTCCTTCCAGAGTCTTTCAGTGAGACCATGCCCCAGTCTTCATTTTCATATGGTCATCTGAAAAAACAAAACCAGAGGATTTTTCTCCTTTGGATTTTTATTCCTCAAGAAGCAGCATAAAATTTTAATCATAATTTTGAACATGGCAGACTTCCTTCCAGCCCATCTGTTCTTTCTCCTCCCAGATACAGCTGTGACTATAGAGTTGCCTGTTGCTAGAGCACAGAAAAACCAAAGAGCTTCCCTGCTTGCACATGAAGGGTAAGTCTAAGCAGCATAAAGCTGTGTCAGGGAGAGATACCAAAACAAACTTATAATAGATTCCATGAGTATTGAAAACAGCATTGCCTACATATTCCCTGTTGTATTATTTATAGCCAACACTGTTGTACTGCTTTCAGGACTCAAGCCAGCATCTGAGAGCTACTATCTGCACATGCAACTGTGCTGAATTACCGTGCCCAGCTCAGCTGCCTCAATGGAGTTTGAAACTAATCCCATAGAAACAGTGACTTGAATGCCAGCTAATTATATGCAAAGATGAAGTTTCTTTGCATCCCACTTTTTCACTGATTAACACTCTGATCATGAAGCCCTGAGCACTTTCTACTCTCTGTACTTCCCCAGTAGCTGTAGAATAGGCAGGCTGTCCAGCATCCTGGTGAGTGGCTCAGCATATCTCCATTCTCTGCAGAAACAGTTTGTATGAACTGTGGTATTCCAAATTTCATCAGCACAGCCATGATTTTCTCCATCATTTTATCCCACTTATCTCATACTTTGATCAATTATTGTCCACTCTGTGTGCAGTGATTTTCAGCCTGCAATATTAGATTACAGAGGTATTGAGTTCAGCTCCAGGAACTTCACGGACTTTCTAGATCGAAGGAATCTGAATTTTTTTTTCCACAACAGAGGCAGTTATCTCTTGTAGTATTTTTCATATCTTGGTGTTTGCAACAGGAAAAGGTACTGTGCAATTATGGCTGCTTTACTAGCACAGAGACCCTACAGAATTAATTCTCTGTAAATATGCTGTCAAGGTAGTGTCAGAGTTCTGAAAATTAGATCACCAAATGAGATTTTCCCCTGAACCACATAAAATCTCCTCAGTTCCTGAATTCATCTAGTCACATGTAAAAAACAACCCAGGATGCTGGGATCACTGTAGTCTGCTGTAGTCAATATACTATGTACATGTGATATCTCTATAGTATATTGCTGAGTGTTCACCCAGCAAACAGCACCCCCTGTCTTTCTGCTTCATGGCATATTATAACACAAACTTGCTTATCATTCTGTTTGCTATGGTATTTTTTGAAGCATTTTTTTACTAAATAAACTCTTCAGGAGTGCAGAATGTGCTGTGAAAGTCCAGTAAATCAGCCGTAAACTTACCAGAACAGAGTTAAGCAATGTTTGTGACAATCTTGAGATTATTTTCTCAGTTCTCAACTTTGTTTTGATTAGCAAGTTTTGATTGCGCCTGTGAAATTCTCTCTCTGGAAGAGCAAGAGCAAGAGGTGGTTTATTTCAAATGCACTAACTAAAGTTTACAACAAGCTGATGGAGAGAAAAAGTAAAATAAAAAGGTAGAGTAGAATGTTTTTATTATAGCAAACTTGGTCACAGCAACAGCATATTTACTGTAAATGACTGTCAAGGACTTATAACTCAGTCGCCACATTTCTTTCTGCCCTGAGACAACATCCTTGGAAAATAGCTTTTTGATTTATCTGAATATTTAAACAAAAACACACATATCCTATGAGTTTTCCAGTCAGATCTCTGTGAAAGCCATTGTAAAATAAAAACAATATTAAAAATGGATGTACTTAAAATCTACTCAACAGTTTGACAACACATGCTTTAGTTATTTGTACAAAGACAGAAGAACTCCATTATTTTATGTCACTTTGAAGAGTAAGGTTTGCAGAAAAGTAGAATTGTTCAGAGATTTCAGTCTGGCATTTGTCAGAACCATTTCACCATAGCTGGGAAAATTATTATAGACTGGAAAAGTTAACAGCCAGGTTAGCTATGGGTTAGCAATTGGCACTTGGCAGCTGTTCCAGCAGGTGCTTCATCTGAGCCACGAGTGGTGCCTCTCTTGCAGCAGTGCCCCATCATTGCCAGGCTGTGTCATTGGAGGCTGCATCACACCCACTTCTAACATAGCTAGAGACAGTCAGTGATTTTCATTATAATCACTAGCAACTTGTTTGTAAGTCAATGAAATGATTTTCTAGCACAGTGACTTCCTTCTGAGGCAATTTCACATTTTCTGGATTATGGTGTTCTGAAATTTCTTTTTCAGTAGTTGCACTGGCTTCCAAAGGCAAGGGAAATTGCAATTGTCTAATTTAAAAACTACACTTGTATTTATTATATTACCCTTTGCCTTTTCAGTTAGGAAGTAAACTAGAAGTTAGTTAAGATTTACACTTTGATTCAGAAAAAGGCTGACTTTTTTCACTTTTGGAAGCCAATCACTTTCAGACTGGTTGTTTTAAGGTGCGTATCAGCCTTATGCTGGACAGTATTAAGCTGTCCTTCTAAAGTTATTTTGAAAATTTCCATATTGTCATAGGGTAATGAATGAATACTAAAAAAAACTATACTTTAAAATACTTACACTTACTAGAGAGAATAAATTTAGGACAATCTAATAGAATTGTATATCTTAAAGCTTCCTTCTATGGTCCCTTAATAAGACCTTCCTTATTCACAGTCTTCATGTGGATACTAACACACAAGGCTAGAGACAAAGCTTTTTATAAAAATTTGATGTGGGTTTTAGACATATTGACATGTGCTGCAGGCAAACACATCTCTGATTGTAGCCAGGGCCAGCTGAAAGCAAAGAAAAGGCTCTGGTAAGCACAGCAATCTGGCAGCAGTTTGCCTCTGCTGAGTAGTCAAACTTCCATCCAGTAGCACCTTTCACTGTGACCCAGGTCCCACAGACACTGCACACGGACCCTGCAGAGCTGTGCCTTTGGCACAGCCGCCTTTCTTCCACTCCCAGTCCAGAGCCTGTTCAGACGCGCCATACGTTACATACACAGTAAATCCAGGGTGGCAAGGAAACGTACATGCTGACAGTATTTTTGCTGTGCTTTTAAGTTATTGTGCTTTGGCTCCTGATTGAATCTGGATGACTTCTCAGAGAAGCTCACCAGGAGAATTTGCTCAGTTCACCCTGCCTGCCTGTCCTGCCGCAGGGACAATGGCTTCCAGGCAGCCACACAAACCTCTCAAAACAAAACAACAGTTTCTGCTTTGGCCATCTGTCCATGGAATCAGATTAAAGTGCTTTTAGAGAAAATAATTCTTTGCCTTATTTTTATTATTATTCATTCCAGATCCCCTCTCTTGAGCCAGAGACAACATGATAGGTCAGATTTCTCGTACATCTCCTGTGGTTTCAAAATCGAAAAAAAACCCTCTCTGTAAGCCATCAAAAAAAGCTTTAAACCTTAAACTAACAGTATAATTACAAATTCATATCCCACAGAAATGTTCCCTACTAGTTAACACTGTCAATAGTAAATAATTTTTAATGGAGAGGCTCTAATGGTAAACACTCCACTTAAAAGCTCTTCACAGTAGACAGCAGGATAACGGTGTAATTCAAACGAAGAAGTGAGGAATGTCTGACCCTCATGCGATTTCCCCACTGACAAAGTGTAAACAAAATTCCATGGGTCTTCCTGCTGGAGGAAATGTGCTCAGTGGAATAGAGCTGTAAGGGCACAGGCAAGATGTTTAAGTGCAAATATATTACAGGTTGATAAAATGTGCTCTGCCTGGTGCTGCACTACGTGATGCTTCCCGGAACAAAGCTGGGGAAAGTTTTATGAATGACAATAACCCTTTTCTCACCTTAGGGATTACATATAAGTTTCTGGCATGGTCTTGCTGGGGAGAAGTGCTGCAAGGAACTTATCCCCATTTCGTCAGTCTCTCACTCCCCACAGAGAAAGATGGGAGCCCTGTGCTGAGCCTGATGAAGATACGGTAGGCACCAGCCCTGCATTTCTGGCTGAACTTTGCCTCATCCTGCAGGGTATACCATTACATGGACAGGAGAAGGATTGAAATGCAATGGAATTTGGGTGGAAAGAACTGATTTTAAGGAATAACAGCAAAAAAAAATGCATTCAAAAGTCAAGCTGTTTGCAAACTTCTGGTGTTTAGTGGTGGACAGCTGTCCAGCCCTGTCACAGTGATGCCACCCTTCAGTTAAGTGGTTTGCAAGTGCACAGGTTAGGTACAGAGAGTCAAGACAGGTACAGCACAGATATGTAATTCCCCTGTGGCAGAGGAGCAATACACTGTTATTCTTACACCTTGAAATCAGCAGGAACTATTTGGTATTCAGTACTGGAAAAAGTGAGGATCTTAATCTGTCTGCCTTGGATTTAAATTTTGTTTCTAAACCTTCCTTTATTATAAGCTTTGGCATCTTCACTACTTTCTATTTGAAAGAACTCGTATCATAGAAGACATGGAAAAAAAAAAAGTCAAATGTAAATTGAGCACACTGAACAAGCTTAAGGCCATAACAAACAAAAATACTCTTTAAAAGGCACAAAATGTCACCTGCAAAACCATTTTTTATATTGCCTGAGTCTCACCAGACATATATATCACATTACTATTTCATTAATGTTCTCCAAATGAAGTTGTACAGTCAGCAGAAATCCATTAAAGAGACAAAGTATTGCTATGCTGAATAACTTACTTGCTCTTCCTGCTTGTTTCTGAACTATAGCTTTTTATCTTGCCTTTTTCCATTCCTAGAGACTGATCCAACGTGCTCAAATTTCATATCAGTAAAACATATTAAAATGAGAGAAGAGGACATTTTTTAATTTTCTAATTTCTTATTCCTAAAATAAAAGTCATATCTTCAATAGGGATATTGAGTAGTATATATTCTTTGCTTGACACTTGGAGCTATGAAATATAGATTATTTCCTGTTATTTAGTCCTTCCTGCCAAAACCTAATATTAAATTCACTGTTATGCTGAGATACATGTAAAGAACAATAAAAAAAGCTTAACTGCTTTAATGTGTTTTATGAGTAATACAATACATCTAATCTGACAGGTAGAGTATTTAAAATTATACTGATTTCAAGCTGAGAAAGAAAAAAAAACGAGGAGTAGGAGTGGAGATGAGTCATTTGTGTCTGCAATATTAAAGGAAAATTATATATGTAAAATAAGCTGGGAAAATGGCACTGTGACTTACTCTATATTTTCTAAGGGAATTTGGCATACACCCCAAAAATGGATACTAAGTAGAATGATGGAAAATATGTAGAGGCATACTTGTTTTTACTACCTCCTTGAGTCACTTATAATGGAGAAATCAAGAATTGAAACACATGGCTTGTCACAGTACATTTGTGTTTGTGTGCTGTGATTCAGTCCTCAGATGTCATTCTGTATTTAAATACAAGGTTCCACCCTCTTCTTCTGAGGGATGTCTGTCTTATTCCATGCACAGGATGAGGAGCATCCTAAGAATAAATTCATTCTTTCTTTCTTCCTTTCTTCCTTCCTTCCTTCCTTTCTTTCTTCCTTCCTTCCTTTTTTTCTTCCTTTCTTCCTTCCTTCCTTTCTTCCTTCCTTCCTTTCTTCCTTCCTTCCTTTCTTCCTTCCTTCCTCTCTTTCTTCTTCTCTTTCTTTCCTTTTTTCTCTCTCTCTTTCTCCCTTTCCCTTCCTTTCCTTTCATCTTTTCTTTTCTTTTCTTTCCTTTCCTTTCCTTTTCTTTTCTTTCCTTTCCTTCTTCTAACAAGACCAAATCTGACACACTGTTTGGGTATGGGGGGGAGTGGTAGGGGTGGAAGGAAAAAAAAGAAAAGGCAAAAAACCAGCACAGCTCACTAAAATTGGACATCATTTCCATTTTCTTTATTTTCTTGCTTCTGTGGGTGGATGCATACATATCATAGAAGAGGAGTTGCAGTCATTTAAGGACTAGCTTTCTGGTTGAGAGACATTGATCTTCTTTTCTCACGTATAGCAAATGTTTCTACTGAAGCTTTTACATTTAAATACTCAGATTTTGCACATTTAAGCAGTTTCACCTGGCAACAGAGAAATAATCATGAACCACTCTTCTAGTGTCTGCCCTGAAGGACACAAATAAATGCCTCTCATTTGAACACCTTTACTATAAACAAACAGTATTTCCTGTCTATCTTTTTATTCTTTTCTAAAATAGTTGGGTTGGTTTTGATTAATCTTTCAGACTATAATGAAAACCCGACTCTATGATATATCACTGGGCATAGATTCACAGAAGCATAACTGAAACTAAAAGCAAAATCTTGCAATGGCAAGTGACATTATGAATAATTACTAAAGGCAGAACAAACATCAAAGACTCATAGAATGATTTGGGTTGGAAGGAGACCTTGAAGATCATCTAGTTCCAACACACTCTCATCAGTAACTCTGGAGAGTGCCGCACAACCTGCAGAAGGTATGATGACTAGAGCTGAACACCAGGAATAATGGTTTGGGCTCGTCTTCTCTTTCTGTGTGTCCCATCCTGTCAGTCTTAGTTCTGTAGGAAGGCATCCAAGTCCTGAATGTGAGTGGTTAAGCATATAGCTGGTCTGCATCTGCGTGAGTACCTGTTTCCTCAGCACCAGGAAAAAAACCTTCTTTAAGAGTACATGACAACTTCAATCAGAAAATATAAGTATTGCATGAAAAGCTCATCTTTGATTTGCAGGTGCTGAGATGCTTCCAGTATATTTCTAAAGCTGATAACAGATAGAAGGCAAAGAGATATAGTAGTTGATTCCAGGAAACATATTCAAATGTGCTGAGATGAAAAACTTATGTTTTTCCTTTCCTTTGCCTAATGGCCATTTTCTGGTAGAGAGGACTCCCATGCAGGTTTTCTCAGCTGTGGGGTGGTAGAGGCTGTTTGGGTAGAGCAAAAGACAGCACTGAAGCACTGGGTTTTGGATCCATAACTTTGAAGCTTCTTAATAATTTTCCCACCATCATTCCCTTACATGACAGCACTCACTTCTAGTTCATGCACAGCAGTTTTGAAGCAGAACTCACATGATAATAATCATTAGGGAAATAACACATACAGGCAGGGGTGGTGAGTGATGCTGTGGTGGAAGGGAGAGCATCCTGTCCTGAGGTATTGTCTTCAATAGTGTCTTTTCCCCACGTTGCTTCTGTGTGGTACAAAACTTCTAGTGAAATTCCAGGTATGGTTCTTTTCTCTGGACCCCTTTAAAAGGTATAAACTATTTCTCTGAGAAGCACAAAAGATAAAATTTATTGCAGCATATATTTTCATGTCCTTCCTGGAAGTAGACCTGCTGTTTTATATTCAGGTCTGATGCTTCCAAATAGTGAGCAAAAAATTATTTGCTTAAAATGAAAAATACACCCTCACAAGGGAAAAAGATGATGTTTAGAAAAACAAGTTGTTGGCAGTACAGCTGTTTTACAGCAGATAAAACAGACCAACCCAAACTACTTTCATCTATCTTTAGTCAGCATAAGAATGCACTAAGCACTTTGAGTAAAGTGCTCTGAGATGAAAAGGAATTGTTGGCTTATTCTTTTTTGTAGGGTGAAAGGCACTATATTTGGAAAAATACCAATGTGGAGATAGGAATTTTTCTGCTTGAGAAAGAACTTCATAAAAAAAACTTGTGATTTGGAGATGAAATAAAAAGATGTCTCCTGATTTACCAAGCTAAAAGGAGATGGGAAAGGGATTGCCTACCTAGTAATACTAGCAGTTCAACATTTAAACTCCATACTGAGATCTGGCAAATGGTTTAAAGAAATAGGAATACAAAAAATATTTACAAATATAGAAATCTCTTATCTGTTCAGCTGTCTTTGGTCATGCCCTTTTCCACACCTGAAATCTCCACAATCTGAAGACTTCAGAGATTTGTTTAAAACCTTCAGTCTTTCCACAGCCCAGACATTTTCACCGTTCTTGTCCAGGCTTGAAGCCAACCTGAGCCTCATCAGCCTTAGGGTTCAGTGAGAAAATGGTAATTTACAGTCCTGGGGGCTCATATTTCTGTCTGGGATTTCTGAGACTGAAATATGTGCACAAGAGCTGTACAGTGGCTAGACAGTGAGTTCATCATTGCGCGATGTCTCGGACTTACCACGCACATGCTGAAGCAAAGGTCATCATCACTCTGGTCACCACCCTCTGCAGTGCATACAGAACAGGACTGATGGGAGCCAGGCACGGAAACCTGGTGTTTATCCACAAACAAGATGGGTGTGTGAATGGCTGTGGGTGTATTTCACTCCTCCTCACCTTTTCCTCAAGGCAGATGGGCTTCAGCTCAGCATCACAAGTCACCTGGCCTATTCCAACAGATGGGGAAAAGGGTAATTGTCAGCATATGTAGTGTCAGCTCATCTTTGTGCTCTGCTGCAATTGTTGCCCTTTCAAAATTAAATCTGGATATATTTTCTCTTGTGAAAATGTCTTTGTTACTATTTGAATTTCAGGCAGACTATCAGCCTTAGGTATTCCCTAAACCAGGTGAAAAGCATGTTAACTGAGTTGAGACACTCCAATCCTGAACCTTCCATCACCTGCTTGAAACTGGAACAGGTCCCTTTTGTTGGACGAAAGACAATGTGGTAATACAAATGAGAAAATTAATTAAACCAGCTTCCGATAGCAGACTCTCAGCACCTTGCAAACTAGGATGAAGTTATGCATCTCTGTGTATATTAGACTTTCATTCCCAGTACTTCACTTGACTCATTTCAGTCAAGAGTACCATACTCTGGACCTATCAACAACAGAAGAAAATAATTCTGCTTGTCAATCAAGCCCAGTTCATAAATTTATGAATTTATTCATTTTTTTATTAATTTATTCATCATCATAACTCTTTTAGTTTTTAAATTACAGAAATTTATCCAAATATGATTATTTTTGTAATGTACTGCCCTTGGGAGCAAATCTGGTTTAAGGGGCTCTTAAGGCATTTTTCCCTTCCCACTGTTCTTCACTTATTTTGCAACTCTGTTGACATTTATCGCACCCTCACAGATGGACAAACAGATCGGTTTGTGGAGGGCAGACAGTAAAGAAGCTCACTTCATGATCTTGCTTAAAAATAATACACAGAAAAAAAAGGCATCGCTTACAAATTCCTCCCATTTCTACTTTTCAAGCCTTGAAAAGACATGTAAAAATGCAACCCTTCACCAAAGAACAATTTTCACACCAGATATATCTTCAATGTATACAGTGTCGTGCTGTGTCAGGTCCTGTATTCTTTTATTTTCATCTAGGGCCTTTACTCAAGAGGTTTCACACCTATTCATTACTTTCTTGGATCATTCCAGTACAGGCACCCCAGTCTATATCCACACTGCACACGCTTAGGATGCTGCACAGATGACCATGCACATCTATTAGTCACGTGAACAGGAAACCCATGGACATAACAGGCTCTTACTTTCTCATAACTGGCCATTTCTGTAATTTACACCCCTTCTTATCTGCACCAAACTCAACCCATTATCTCCCAGGATTAGGGAAAACAGTATTCCTATGCCCTCACGGGGAATGCCGTCCTATATTAACAAGGATAGCACCATCAGGAATGACCACAGAGATTCCCAATCCACAAGAAAATAAAAAGGGAGGAAAAAAGATGGATGGATGGGTGTATATGCCTGCCTTTCTCAGTGGGTCCAGCAGTTGCTGCTATAAGAATATATAAAGAGCATTCTTTCTTACAGCGTTAAAGATGTAAAGACAATGATCTGCTGTATCCCAAATTAAAACAAACAACAAAAAACAAAAAAAGCCAAACAAACAAAAAAACCCCAAACACAATCAACACACCCTTTTTAACATATTGGACAGGCTTTTCTGCTATAACCAGGCTCCATGAAGAGATATCCCTTTCCCTCATTGCAAACTCATAACTAAATATGATATGCTGTATATATGATTATTATAGCTGTGATTTCTATCCTTTCAGTTCTAAAACTACCATTGCCAGCAGATTTTTATATATAGCAGGGAAGATTATGGTAGGGAAGAACTGACTTTCAATCATAAAGATTTCTTGTTAATTTTTTTCTACAGATGAAGTAGGATCTTTTTAGTGAACATGTAGATTCAAGGGTACCATAACTCATATGAGCTTTGGGGGACAATTTGGTGTTATTGAGGATTCATCAGACTAGGTCTGATGGACTTAATTATGGACTCTAGGCAGTTTGGACCTGATTTGTATCTCAGGAGGGACATTCAAAAATCAACATAAGCTGTCAAGAAATTCCTTTCTTTTTCTGGGGAATTTTCAGTTGACACCCATTATAAGTTTCTATAAAAGCATTTTTAATTCTGCAGAAGAGGAGTTGCAAGAAATGATCAGGCTTATTTATTTTAGTGAAACAATAGTTTAGTACAGAAAGTAAACACTTCCTGTTAGAGAGACCAAGATTAAACACATCTGAGATTAGATTTCAAATTATAAAAAATATGTCTTTCTAAAAAATACTTGATTTTAAGTTGTTCCTTATAAAGCTGATTATATGCTATTTCTGTGAGTTTTGATATAAATGCAGAATAAAAACACAGTAAGCCTCCTTTAGGGCAAGTACATAGACCTTTTTACACCAGCAGCCATTGAAATTTCTTGCACTTACCACTTAAAAAAATGCAAGAGATAAAACATAAGAGAATACTTCTTTCATATCAGATTTACGTACTTTCTTTAGTTATAAATATAGCAAATAAATACATCAGACAAAGCAAGTAGGGAGCAGCAACAACAAAGCTCTTCCCAGGTCTGAGAAGAGATAGCCACTTTTCCAAGTAGATCAGTTGGAATCAATTTACCCATTAATTGCTTCATTTTCTCTTCCCAATCCTCTGATTGATTTTCAACTCCAGACACTAGAAGTTGTCTCAAGTCTGCTGGTAGCAAATGCTGTCAATCTCAGTTTCCTTATTTATCACAGTCAGCGAGTCTCAGTAAAAGATAGCATGGTACGTAATGAAGGGCTTTTTGTGCCAGAGTTTTCTCCAAATAAATCCCAAGTCAGGGAAAAACTCAGTACCTCAAACTCCCATTGTTACCAGCATTTTCACAGAAGCCATCTCTGAACTAAATTTCCAAAAGGAAAAATTCCTGTTTGAAGAGAACTGTAAGTTATTGGACAGAAACCTGCCAGTTCAGGGAACTAGCTTGAACTGCTGTGTTATGGGTGGTTTCTAAATTTCTTTATGCTTCTGTGTTTTTTCTTGCCTACCCTTTATGTACAAGAAACCTTCTTTTTCCATCGATTAATGAACAAGGAGGTTGCATTTGTGCTGTGCATAGCTCAACAGGAATCTTGTGGGCCGCTAATGGGTTCTCTATTAAAGAACAGAACACACAGGAAAGTGCAGAACATCTTAATTCCATTGTCAGCAGTAAAATCCCAATTTCCCATCCACCACCTGCCCCACTGCATCCCCCAAGAACAAGATACACAGAAAATTTCAGGCTTACTATGGCCTGAAATACATTCTATTTTTCTGTCCAATCACATTAAATTTATAGGTGACTTTATCTTTCATTCTCCCAGAGACACAACTTCCCTTTCTTTGCTTTCTACTAAAATTCCCACTCTTCATACGTTTTTGGTGGTGACGTTCTATGGCATTTATTAATGAAAATGAGATTTATTAATGAAACTTGAGTGAAAGCCAGGCCACACAATAACCAGTAGAAGCTTTGCCACTGACTTTCAGAAAACTAGGACTTTATCCTGAGTATCTGTAGGCAGAAGTACAGCTTTTACCATGAGAGGAGACTTGCAGACATCAGGGGAATTCCCTTCAGGGTAAACAAGTTTCACAAACTGGGATCCAGGGAACATCAGCCAAGCTCTTGGGCTTAAGGCTGCATGTCTCAATCTACCCAACAAATGCAAAGTTTTTCCAGAAAATGTATTTTCGTTTTGATGATCTTAGGCCTGCTATTTGCCAAGGGTTTTGTTAATCCACAGTCTGGAAAGGAACTTTTATATCTAGCTGCTTTAAGACTCAGATCCATAATTGAAAACCTAATACACAGAGGAAATTTATTTTATACAAATGTATATTCAATTTTTTAAATCATTTCATTTCCATAAAACTATATTCCTTAATTTTCACTATGAAAAAACATATACACAATATCTTGGTCTAGCTAAGAGTTAGGCTGAAAGGGATCTGGGCAATATATTTTACTTTTTTTTTTCAATATATAAGACATTATTATCTTTTCTACTGTGACTAATGCTTTGCAAGTGTTTCTTTTAAGAAATTCCATGCTTTCATTTGAACACAAACAGACAGAATTTTATTTAATCTTCTAAGCTGCATTTAACAGGCTTGAACACTAATAGAATTAATTAAAGGTTTTCCTTAATTACTCCTCAGTTGAAACATTTTTCTTCCACTGCTTGTCTTCAGCTAAGTTTCTTATTCATTCCTATGTGGAGATCTGAAATTCACCTACCATGTGTAAGGAAGTGTTTATTCAGCTTCTCTTTCAAAACAGGTTTTTGCAGTCATATTTTTGGAGTATTTTCCTATGGTTATTATTTCTACTAATAATGAAACACACATCTTTTTTCCTATTTTCTCAATGATCCAGGCTATCTCTTTATCATTTCTGGTTTCATATATAGAGTAATTTAAGCTCCTTACAGCCTGTTGAGAAATGCTAATTTTTTTTTAATTATCTTGAGAGTTTACAGTCTGGTCCAGAATGGACAGTAATGTCTGGTTGATCTTCAACCTATTTGCTGTCGTGAAGCTCAGGAATGTTTTACATGGACAGCATGGTCTCAGAGCCATAATGTAGAGTACATAGATTTAGTCTGCCAACCTAACTTCCTCTTCTGATTTGGAATGGTTGATAAAGTTACATGTGATACCATCAAAAATATTCCAAGATCATCACCTATCATTTCCTTGTGCTGCTCTGTTCCTTCACTTCACACTTTTGTCTTCAGGTGCAGCTCAGACTTAGGAGAGGTAAATCCTTTTTTTGAGCACTGCCTACAAATTCCTGGTCTCTTCTTTTTTCCACAAACAGCAGGACTGCATGACTTCCTCTGAACATCCAGGACAACTGGGGACCAGTAGCCCTTTCCACATGAAGACAGAAGGTCCTCCCATGCCTGGCATCATTCTGAAATCAGTGGGAAGTGCTCCAACCCAGGGCCACATTACTGTTACCTGGTGGAATCTTGTCCCTGCTCCCGGCAGGATTTGATAGCACTCTGGATCAAGAGAGGAACAGGGACTTAGTTTGCAAATAAAAAAAAGCATAAATTTGCAAATCCACACAGACAAAGCCACAAAAAAAATAGAAACAGTTCTATGCTAATAGGTCTATCTCCAGGCATACCACTTAAGAGGGCTGGAAAGTCAGAATAAAACCCAACTCAACACTTTACCTCAGTCTTTCTAAAGTCAAACTCTTCTATTCAGTTGAGAAGACAATTCAGCGCTCAAAGGGGAAAACTGCATAAGAGACATATCTACTTATTGCAATTATCCAAACAAGACTTTAAAATCATTGCACTGCTAGCTTTACTATGTCAAAAATGTGCCAAACTTAACCAGGATTCAGTCTTCTGGAATTCTGGAAGAAATTCTGCCATCTTTAGAAGAGGCCCATTTTTCTCAGGTGCTGGGTTCAGAATGGAAGCAGAAGAGCAGGGAGGAAGCTACACCCCCACTCAAGAAACACGGGTCAATGTGAGCACTTTCAGTTTCGTATCTTGGGGAAGCACTGATGCCAATTCACAGCTGTGTTTCTGTGTTTTCCCACCTGGGAGTGCACCAGCCCCCAGGGCACCTGCTGAGTGCTTTGCAGTTGGCAGGGAACACGGGATACTTAAGCTGGCTAATAGAGAGTGCTGTATAACTGGGCTGGCTAAACAATAAGTCAGTCAATGATTTTCTAAAGTGTGTCATCAGTACACAAGCATCTCCTTACTATTGATTTATCATAATCTGCATCAATTTATCTTCTGCTATTGATTGTAAGTTCTGTGAGGCATGAGTGGTTCCTTTTTTTTCCATTTTGGATGGCACTTATCCAAAGTGGTACAAAATTGATAATACTTTGTATTGTAGTTTTCATAAATTGAGATCAGACAATTATTAATTACTTGTATTTAATAATTGGAAGCTCAAACTATGAATTACAACTATTTCCAGAAAATCATATCTTTTGGTGACTAGAAAATATTTGTAAATGACACTTTTCCACTCTTTTTTATTAAGCATTAGTTCTGGCCAATTGTGAGGCTCTGAGGTTTTTCGGACTAGGGCTAAAATTGTTGTGAACTTGAGAAGTACTCCTGAGCTGAGGACCTGCAGACAAAGGTTGTTTTTCAGAGAGGTATGAAAATTGCTTTCCCCATCTTCAGCTTCTGAAGAAGTAAAATGAATTCTAAAATGTGGTTCTGATATAATATGCACATAAATGTCAGAAAAGAGGTTATTACAGTCACTCACAGGCAGTATAGGCCAGTAACAAATGCATGAATGTTGATATTAATGATTGAATTCCTACTACAACATTATACCCAGAGACAAAAAGTTCTTTCCTTCCACTAAAGGGAGCCATCTGTCTTCATGTTAAAAAATAACCAGCAAAGTTCTCCAAAATGGAGGGAGTTTTTTCACCAAAAATAAAATCCAAACAGTTGCTGAAGTTGTCACTGTTTACATTACAATGGTCTTAAAAAATTCTAATTTTTAGCTCCTGTTAATGAAATATTTGTCCATACGAACATTCTTTTGTCACTAGAAAGAAACTATGTTACATGAATTATGGAAGAATTGTCAAATAAATTTCTTGAGAAGTAATCCCAGGAAAATTGCATAACCATTAGGAAAATGTTCTTGGAATAAAGTAGGCACCCGATTTCATTTCTTATAACAACTTACAAATATGCGAATAAAATGCTTAATTATATAATTAAGAGACCAAAAGTCCAGGCCCTAGCTTATTATCGCTTGGTTAGTTAGCGTGTTTACCTTGAAGAGATGTGCTCTGATGTGTTCAGAATAGAATTTTCCATGAATGGTGCATCTTTAATACCACCAAGGGCAATTATTAGCAGTACTAAAAATCATACCATTCCTTGTCGAAGTCTCATATCTTACACATTATTGGTCAGAGTGAAAAAGTTGGATCCCCAGAACCTCCAGTGTTGCTGTTATTATATATAGTTGTTTTCCCGTTTCTTTCTTCTTGTGCCAGATGGTGAAATAGGGCGAGCTAGGGAAGGTTTAAAAATCATCTCTCTTCTTCCTAGGTTTGTCTAGCAGAGAAAACAATACCTATATTTAATGAGATCATATTCAAGATTGAAATAAATCCTGCCCGAGGGGGTTTCAGGCCTATTAGAAGAGGGTCGTGTGTTGCAGTCCTGCTCCTGGTACACTGTGATGCCACAGAGCAGCATCCCAGGGCCTGGGTGCATCAGGTCTCCAGCACCACACAGGCCCATTGGCTGAATCACATCACCAGAAGGGCTTTTAGTTTCACATAAGAGAATTTAGGTATTCTCTTTGACAGCCCTACCATATGCAAACCCAGGCAGCTGTGTGGTCTTAACACCTGTCCGGTTTTAAGTGCCTTGCCTTCTTTAGTCACTTCAAGAAAGGTGGTCTGGAATTATTATATTACACAGTTTGCATGTCACAACATTAAAGTCATAGCACTGTTTTATTTCTGTGATAATTCCACTGTAACCAGGAAGAATTTACTCCTTGCAAAGCATTTTCAGGTAATTGTCTGTATTCCTTTATATTTGTTTCCCTTCTTACATACTTTAATCACAGGGCAATGTGACTTGGATAATTATCTTTGGGGCTAAATCTATCCAGCAGAGAGAAGAAGAAAAAGAACAATTTATAACTAAAAATGAATGCAACACATCTAAGAAATATTAAGCCATTTGCATCAGGCCACCAATAAATATGCCAAGCACAAAAATTATTGGTTGAACCAGTCTAAAATTTCAATGAAATTGAATTTTTTCTCACTTTTTAACCTTCCTTTGTCAGCACAACTTAACAACATCCTGCATTTCTGCTTTGAAAAGCAGCCACCTTAAATCAAGTAAAAGTCTCATTAAATTTCCCACACTCTTTAGAAAAATACAATTATATGTTTTTTCTCATTGTTTGTATTTAGTGTTGTTTAGCAGGGCTATTGAAATGATGCTAAGACAGCAGCACAGGTGGATGCAGAACACATTAATAACAAAATAATTGGAATGTCAAAGCTCATGAATTAGCGCTTTTCAAATTCAACTGCAATCAGCAGATTATGGGGTTTGTACCTTATACAAACTATAAACACTGCAATTAATTATACACATATCCCATTTTTTTTTCTGTAGGCTTCTTTGCCGCTGAGTGCTAAATTAAGAAATTAATCCTTCAGAGGTCAATGAAAAAGGTTTTATTGCTATTCACAAAATCAAACACTTGGAACAACAAACAGTCTGGGCAGCTTCCCCAGACCTGTATATCACCACTCCATCTGTGCTTAGCATTTCATTGCTAGACAGTCAGAGGGAATTATTTAGGCTGAGCTGAAAATTCAAACACTTCTCAGCTATTGCTCCTTTCTCCTAAAAACTCTAACTTCGATACATCAGACAAAATATTAGTTCTGTAGGAGGAGAATGTGGACATGATTAAAGTTTAAATACTTTCTCCCTGAGCCAGTCCCTCAGGACTGACTCTTTCTTCCTTTAAATACACAGCTTTCTGCTGGACCCTCTTACACTCCCACATAAAATAACATCTTCACCCTTTTCTTGCATGCACACACAGAGACACATAACAGTGTTGTAGTACTTCAATGGACAATGACATATACACATGAGCTAACATTTTTTTAATTTGTAGACTCAGGAAAAATAAACTGGGGAGGCTGTGGGCAATAAAACTCTCTTCTTTTTTTGTCTACACAACTGTAAATACACAAAATAAAAAACAAACTCCATCTAGTCATTGTACCTTTTCAACCTAGCATTCTGAGCTATTGCTTTCTTCACCTGATGTCACAAACAGTTCAAATGTTTAGTTGAGGTAAAAATTCTACCATGTGGAAAGAGAGACAACTTTTGGCTTTATTATTTATAAAACTGTTATTTTCCTCACATAAAAAATCTGATGATCTGATAGTCTGGATCCTTGATGAGTTACACATAGGCAGAAAAAAAATCCTTCCAAGAGTCTCCAACGCCTTTAGACAGCATCCACAGTTAGCAAAAAATTTTCTTCAGTGACTCTAAGGAAAGGCACACTCTATTTGGCATGAATCCAGTGCCCAGCTCTTTAACAGAATTGATGGACAAATATTTTTTTAACCCTGTGATCCTTTGCATCATTGATTCTTCTAGGTTGTAGAAACACCTATGCCAAAAGGCCACAGCCTCTGGGAGTACATGTGACAGACATTTGCTTAGCTTATTTTCCTAACTATATCAAATATGACAGCTTTTTCTGATTAAAAATACCTCTTTAGCTATATACATTGTTGCACAGGAAAATACAAAAAGGGTAACCTGTATTACAGTGCAGTTGTACTGCACAGAAACTCAAATTTGTACATGTCCTGAAAATTAAAAATGAAAAACAGAAAAAATTCTGCTTTTCTCTCAGTCTGTGATTTACATTTTTCCCCCTTTCAACTTCCAACTAATCAGACTTTTCATCAAAAATTATTTCCATCTTCTCCCCATCTCAGCACCACCTGGGCTCTTCCCTTGCTATGATATATAGTTGGAGCATCTTCTGAGATGCTAGAGTTGGAGCTCTATTGCTAATAACCAGCTTGTTCCTGTCTCTAGTTGAATTCTGAGCAATTATTCTTCACTAGTACTTAGTTTTGAAGGTTGATACCTCATATTTCAAAGCTTTCCATGCCTTTAAAATTGCTTGTTTTTTCTAATTATATCAGCAAGTCTAGTAAAAGGTTTTACATCTTCCCACAAACCTTCCTTAATCGGGATTTCAAAGTACCACATTCATTTTTTTTCAGGTTTTTAATGGATATTTTACTAAGACCTTTATGTTTGCAAATATCAAATACCTTGCTGAATGTTACAAAACTGATCTTTTACAGCTGTCAGTTAATTTATTTAAATACCAAAAGTAATACATTTGATATTAAACAGCTACTGAGGGAACAAAAGAGAAAGCACTTTTTCTCTTTATTTCCCTTGCAGCATCCAAGCCCTGCCTGTAGTCCACTCAATTTAGGGACTAGGTAATCTCTTTGTAAATTCCACAAGTGAGAGCTGCCTGGTTATTGTCACTGCATAATGCTCACCAAGGGAAAGCAAAGCTTGCAGAGGGATAACAGAGTATTCATATAGCTTTGCATAAATATTGTATAATGGCTTCCCTCTGAGAGATTTGTAGTGCTCCAATATCAAAAGACTTATGCAATAAGTGGAATGCATGTCAGATTAACCTTTTCACACTTCAGAATTATGCAGCACAGAAGAGCACAAACCTAGTGACAGTGTATCTCCCACTTCATACATTCAGGACCTCATGTTAAACGGGATTTTTTTCAAAAAATAAAATTTACCAAATAATTTGTTAAAAATTAAGTTCTTAATCTCTTCATAGATGTATTATTAGCTACTGACTTACAAATAAAAGTATTTACATAAGCAGTCTAATAGTAAACCTGTGTGAGCAATTTATGGATCTGTGAAGGTTTCAGTCAAAAGACATGAAATCATACTGCTCTGGGAATCCTTTTATACCAACAGCAGGATCAGGCCAAAGAAATTTGCCAAGTTTCATTTTTGTATTTTTCTTCTTTTACAGCTTTCATACACTGGTGTCACTAACATGTCATTTACCCAGCAGACAGTATTTCGTTCCTTGGGAGGCAGGAAAAAGCTAAGAAATATTTTTTATTTCCTTCCTTGCAAGATTCTTCCTCTCAGGAAGGTCTTGCCTAGCCTTGTGTAAAATGGCCCAGCAGTGGGACTGACTTCCTTCTCATGTGGAAACACAGTTCTCATCCTAGGAGTGCTTAATATTGCTAAAATTCCCCCAAACAGGATACTCTTACAACCTATCCCATTTACAGATCTGAAACTGAATGCCTCTGGTTCCCACTGAAATTGAATACAATCTTGCAAACAGGACATCTTGCACTACCGTTATTTGACTCTTTCCACCTTGGGAGTAAATTTCATGATAAATTAATACATGTTAAGACACAGTTAACTTTTAAACAGCAAATCTTTGCATGGGAGTATTCCCTCTTGGAAGAGTTTACAAAAAGCAGCAACCTGAAAAGGACTTTGAGTGACAGGTCTCCTCTGCTAAAATGCAACCAGGATGAAGCCAGACAACTTCACAGGGGGTGGAGTCCTTGAACTGGAAAGAAAAAATTCCCCACGCTCATATTTTCATGATCAACCTGAAATTTGAGTATGATGACAATACACCACCTTGTTCACTGGACAACAATGACCTCTGTTTCTTCCACACTTACCTCAGCTTGGTGATCTCTGTAGAAATAATAAGACAGTTCTTCAAATGCTGTTTTTCTGAATATTAACTCTTTTGCCAATGCTAAACCTGTTCTTAATCATTACAAAAACATCATTTGTTCTCTGAATTTAAACAGAATATTTCAGTTCATGGATTTCTGTAAGCATTGCATTTTAGTTACGTAGGATTTTCTGGTATAAGTACAATGAGATCTTAAACTTCTGGCAACAACAGCCCTTTTCCTGATGTCACCAGACTTGAAGTATTTAGGAATTAATGAAGTTTTACAGTTCTTCTCCTCCAAACCCCACCTCTGTCTCCTATCTTTTACCCAGCTATCCTGACTGATCACCAGTCTCTCTAGATTAAACAAGTATTAAAGACACATCAGCGAACCAAGTTGTAGTTACTTTTCCCCACACTGTAAGATTAGGCTAACTCTAAATTTAAGCATTACACCATCACTGTGACCCATGCCTAACTTGATATATGACTTTCACCTCTCGGATAACATACTTCTTATATCCGGATAGAAATTTCTTTATACTCCTTCAGACAGCAAGGTCTACAGGGCTTCATAATGAGCTCTCAGACAGGCTGATTAACTGTTTTGTACTGGGAAATTTAACACAATGGTAGGAATACTAATCAGAGAAAAGATATGACTAGGATTAGGGTAATGCTATGGACAGAAGTGGCTGTGGATTTCAGTGTACTGCTAAATTCTGCAAGACGTGGTGACTTAATAGACTGTGTTTGCAGTGGTGTCTCATGTTTATTGGAGGGTAAGACTGGAGGTGGTTAAGGCTAGATACAGCATTTGAGCTTGAGTGAGGGTGAAAATTCAGAGCTACAGGCATTAAAGAACGTTATTTCAGGATTTCTTAGAGGACTTCAGCACTTGGGGGACAGTCCTCCAAGGCAATAAATGCCAGTCAAGTATACTTACACAGGATCTGCTCAACTACAAGAGAATTCACTGCATAAGCTGGTTGGAAACTTTGTTACCGAGCAGTAAAGGAGTGGATAAGAATTATGTAAGTCACCTGATCCACACAATCTGTCTATTCTGGCATATACCATGGATCAGATTAGAATTTAGACAAGAGAACAAAGAATCTCGCCCATGGGATAGTGTTGAACTGAAGCTTTGGGTTTCTCTTCAGTACCTCTTGTGTTCTACAATAGACAAAAATGTGTCAAAGAAAACATATAGCCACCATCCTATCACCATCCTCACCTTAGTCCCTGTTATACTTTCAGCTCCCACCAATTAGTACTCTCTCAAAAAACTTCCTAAACACAAACTCCAAGTTAATACAAAAGGAGGTGAGTGAAGGGTAAAATAATTTAGCTCTATAGATGTGATCTGTGCCATATCTGTTAGCCTTTGGAACCAAATGGTCTCTGTTATTTGGATGATTGTCCAAACCTCACTTGATTCACACAAAATGTTTGGTATGCCCATTGCTGAAATTTCCCTGACTTTCATGAATTACAACTCAACTCATAAAATAGTACTGATACAAGAAGCCATGAAAGCCATCTCCCACCACTCTTCTGGACGCCTTGAGTTGAAGACACACTTGAATTTCTTCTGACACATGGTATCTTTGAGAAAGTTTTTCAAGTCTCCTGCAAGAGGTAGGATTGCTTCTTTTCTGTCTATTTACAAACTGGTACAGCTGAGGTCTACAGGTCTAGATCAGCAAACTCAAAAACTGAGCAGTCACTGCCCATAAGGTAATTAGAAAAAAGGGCTCATTTGTAGAATCATAGAATTTCCTGAGTTGAAATGAACCCACAAGGATCATCAAAATCCAATCTCTGACCCCGCACAGGATAGCCCCAAGAGTGACACCGTGTGCCTGAGAGCATTGTCCAAACACTTCTCAAACTCTGCAAGGCTTGAGACTGTGACTACTTGTCTGGGGAGCCTGTTCCAGTGCCCAGACACCCTCTGGGTGAAGAATCTTTTCCTAATATCCAACCTAAACCTCCCTGACATGGCTTCCCACTGTTCTCTTGGGTCCAGGTAAATTTTGCTGTAAAGTCTGACCTGGTTTATGCAGATACCTTAATATAATGGATAAGAATTTCTAGTATTTTCTTATCTATAATTCTATTATTTAACTTTTTTCTAAGAGTTTTTCCTGCCTTTTCAAAAATATCTACTGTACCAGTTAAGGGTCTGAAAGCACAAGGTATTCAGTTCATATGCAGAACCAAAAAAAAAAAAAAGGGGAATCCACCACTATCATTTACAATATATAATAAAGCAGAGAATATGAAATAGTAGAACTAATCAGACCACTTATAAATTTCCAGTTAAGAAAGACACAGGTAAATGCCACAACAACCTTTAAGAGAGTCTTAAAGAGAGACATGTTCTGCAGCTTCACAGCTGTGCTGTACCCAAGTCTCTTGTATGTGAATTAATAATCTTCATCAATATTATCAAGTGACCAAAGGCAACTATATAGAGCACTGATTCTGCATATATTCACAACTGTGCTTAATTTTATGTGCACAAGCAGCCTCATTAATGTCAATGGGAAAATGCATTCATGCAAAGACAGTTCTAAGGATGATTATTTGGAGCATTAGGAACTTTGTAATACAAAGAAGCAGAAATCAAAGCTGCAGTGCTGTTTGTAGCAAACTTGATTTGAAAAACACTTTTTTACAGCTTTTCCTTATTTTTCCTGACATTTCATATTGTCAGTACATCCAGAAACTTCTACGAGTCCATATGGACAACGAATTGGCTGGTTTCTGTCTTCATATAGATGTGTATAGGAATAGATAATTTGTAAAAAAGGCATAACACAAATTCTATACATGTCCACTTTATGGCCTAACCTGACCCTTTTTTTTGTAACATATTCTGTATAATAACACCTTATCGATAAAATTTCTATAGTGTTATCTCAAATTTGTACCAGAACTGCCAGGGCCCAATCACAAAGTTTTCCTGTAATGAAAAGAAGCATGAAAAATAGGGACTTTTAGGCTCAAAATGTTATTTTCTGAACTCAAACTAGCCATGTCTGATATTCCATCATGGGTGGTTTCCTGGAGCTTGTAACTTGTTCTTTTGTGCAGCTAATTAGTCACTATGGCACTCATGGAGGAGCTGCACAGTTCCTTGTTTTGCCGGTGAAGATCCAAAGGTACTCCTGCAAATATCCTAACACTTGAGAGCACTTAAGCCCAGAACTACTTCTTACAGTGAGTGATTAATGTCACAGAACAGCCTAAAACACTGAACACTATTCTCTGAGATGAGCATGATAAGCACCAGTCTACAGGTCTGTAGTTATTTCTGCTTCTCTCTTTCCCTCTCCTAAGGCGTGATGAACTGTCCTCGCTCGCCAGAAGAACCTAGGAGAGTGAGCTATGGGTTTAAATCTCCATAGCCTGAAGCACTGCTGGAGTCATTGCTCTGAGAGGCAAGGCTAGAAGAAATATGCAACTGTAGAAATAACTAACTTTCCTTCCTGTAAGGAGAGAGAACTTCACCCCTTTGGAAGAATGATTATAGATACCTGTCTTCAAGTGGACATCTGGCTTTTGGATTTGAAGTGACTAGAGGTATCCACATCGTGGAAGACAATGATGTTGCGGAAACACAACTCTGCTCAGTGGTTCCATTTTGTCTGGCATGAACTATCTCTACACAGGTTTCAGCAGCTTCCCATCCAAACAGGGTGATGGGTTTGCATCATCTGAGCTGCGTGTGTTCTCTTAAGTGTAAAAGGGAGCCTTAGAATGGCACACAGTTTTCACTTACAGAGCTGTTGCCTAAAGACTGGGTTAAGCAGCCTCAGCTTTCTGACACTCCAGTCTCTCCAGATCCAGTTCAAGTGGTTTACTGGATCTGGTCCCTATTTCTTTCAGAAATTCAGCACTGTGCTTTCATATTTAAACATCCGTTTTCTTTAGCATGGAAACAGGCAGACTGCCATGTGCTTGATAAAGCCTGTTAATCTATACAATTTTAAATAAAAATAATTAACATAAACTGTCGGAAGAACAATTTGCTATTCATTTTCCTACTGAAAACAGCCAGTACTGCCTTTTCATGAGAAATGAAGGCCTCTATTTTTTTAATATGTCTCCAAATACAGAAAAATAATTTTCATACTTAATTTTCATCTTTGGTTCATTGCAAATTAAAAATGTAATCTATTTAGATCTTCCATGGTAGCAGATTTATGCAATAAAATCACTGAGGCAATACATTCAGATTTCCCCCCCTCTTGTATGCAGAGTATTTTGTATGAAAGTAATTAAGATCCGAATGCAAAACCTATGAAATTCACTAAAATATTTATGAAACAAGATAGAGATCAATGTTTATATCTCAGTAAGGATGGTCACTAAGGTGTAACAGAACAGCACTCTTTTGTAAAATGCAAGGAGCAATCTTGTGCTACAAACAGAAAGAGAAATTGTGTCGCATGGTCTATTCTATTAAGATAGAACATCATTTTCTATGTGGTATCAAAATTAAATTAAACTGGCTACTCTTTCCTATTACTCATTAGCATTTCAAATTTTCAAAGCCTTCACTTTTTCCGTTTCAGCATTGCTACTGAAGAAGACTAATGCGGCTGCTTATTCCAGCCTTTCTTTTATTTTCTCCTGATAGGTTTTCCATGCAACTGTTTTCTCTGCAAATTGCTCTATACATTTCTCATCCTTTCTTCCTGCCACAACATTGATCATACTGAAGGCAATACATTTTCTTAATACTAATTTTGTAAAAGCCATTCAGCAAATATGGCACCAATTCATTCATGTTTGTAGACCCAAAGAGTCTGAATCATAGATAACTTTCTGTTCAGTGTTAACTAGACTCTGCATACCAGAAGAGCATCAATGTCTTAAATAATTTCCTATATTTGAGGTTTGATTCTTTCCCCTTCTAAATAAATTAGTACTCCTCCTTGTTGCATCATCTTGAATCTGACCTTTATACTATAATTTCACATTCTAGAGCTAGTTGTGGGAAAAAAATAAAAAAAAAAAAATTGCTTTAGAATTTGTTCATTTGTTGAACACAGTACTTTTTTTTTTTTTTTTCGAGGCGGGGTGGGACGGGAAAAAACAAGCTGTTTGGACAGATTTTTGATAAGGTTGTTGGAAACTTCCTACCAGCCTACCATCTTAGGTCTCTGATGACCGACTGAGCCAAACTCCCTGCACTGTGGAAATGCTGGTCCTGACATCCTGCCCCTTCTTTATCTTGTCATCCCACGAGATGAAACTTCCCCACTCAGCCTGTCTCATCAAGATGACTTGGTGACAAGAGCTCATCGGTTTCAATCATGAGACAAAAGAAGTCCACACCTTTCAATTGCAGGATCCTTCATTTGGTATTTTCCTAGGGGGTGAAGCTATTGAAGTAATTTTTATAGGCCCAGAATGGCATTTCACTGTTGTGGTTTATTTTCATTTCTTTACAGTGATCAGGGAAAAAAAAAGTGTTTAGGAAAGAAAAATCTTTTTCCTGTCCTGGAGGAATTTATATTTCTGCTAAATGCAGGACCATATTATCAGGTTACTGGGTGAAGCACAGAAATCCAGTATTTATATCAATAAAATCAAAATCACAAACAACCTAAATTGCATTAGACTGGGGCTGTGGGGGAAAGTATTGATTTTCCTTGGACAAGCTATAGCAGAAATATAGTCCTCTTCTTACTTTCCTTATGAAGGTATGGAGGTAATGACAAAGAATGAATTTAAATTCCCATTCAGTTTTGGATATGGAGCTAGAGCACTTCAAAGACAATGTGGCAAAACAATGTACTTCCTCAGACCTGCTACTTGACACAGAGGTGTTTTGGCTCAGGCAGACATCTGACATGGAATATATCAACCAAGCTGAGTAATGTTTCGGCAAAATTTCTAAGCATTTGTTAACTGTCTCATAAAATAGAATTGGGCAATGTTAGTTAAAGCAGTAATCCTATCTCTGCCATAAACAGTAGAAAGCAGGGAAACCTTCATCCTCACGTCCCAATCCAAGGAACATGAAAGGAACTTCTATTAATAGTAAAAATTTAGTTCCTTACTGCCATTTCTGATCTCCGGTACTCATCTTTTTTAAAACAAAATTTAAGTAATTCGTATGCAGGGAGTGTCGTACAACCTTGCTGCTGCTCCCATTTCCATTCATGAAAGAGTTCCCACTAACTTCAGTATGCTGGGATGAAACTCTTGTACAAGACTGCATCTTTTCTTATTCAGATCAACAAATAGGTGCTAAGACGGAAGAACTAGTTTTCAAAAAAAGTCCAATGGATTCTTTTCTGAATCTCTTGATGAAATAATTGCACACTTTCTAATTGTAGAATCACAGGGGGTAAGTGTAAAAAAATCCACTGTGTTAAGAATCCAGAGTGACTGCATTGCATTGTCATCTAAAAATAATGTTATTTCTCTTTATAAATTGAAGTAGTTTGCTACAGACATCACAATACCGACAGAGAGTCTTTTGAATGATCAGACTGGGAAGTTTCCCCAATATATGCTTTCCAAGTTGTATCATTCAAAATATCCAATGGAGATAGATCAGTGGGGAGAAAGAATCACAGAAAGATGTCTGAGTAGATACTGAACAATAAATGCCTTTTTTTATTCAAGTAATTTTAAAAGTTGGAGACACATGTACCATTTGTATGAACAATATATTAATTGGGGGGTATGGAATTCCATTAATCTATGCAGAGATAACTATTATCAGTGATAGTGGAACAAGGAAAAAGTCCAAGCATGAAAAGGAAGCATTGCTGTGCTGTCAGATGTAGTGATCAATGGAAAAGCATTTACAGCACTAAAATATACACTTGCTCTTGTGACAATGAGAGCAAGGGATCTACGGAAAACAGATTACCAGGATGGCTTTTTTTTTTTTTCATTTCAGGTAATCTGAGCAAGGGAACCAGTTTTAGAAGTTCAAAAATTACCTGGTGAAAGCACACAGCAGACCATCTGTATTAATCAGTCACCCAGGAGACCTCAGACATATAGGCAGAAGAAGTCACCACCAACCACATGTGAACATGCTGAATCCAAGAACTCTTCTGAGGTATTAACCTCAAAGGTAGAATGCATTTCTCTGCACCAAGGAAACGTGCTATATTTCTGCTTTCCCCTTGAAGCCCTGCAGGCCTCTGAACTGAAAGCTCAACACAATCACTGATCAAGAATTATAAATTTTCTCTCCAGAGAAAAGCAGGTAGAGGGTTTTACTAGTCTAGAGATCCAGTAAACCATATACTCAGCTTAATAAAAATTCTCCAAACGTACATTTTTTTCTCTTGTTCCATTACTTAATCAGGTTTTTGTCAAAACAGATTAAACAATTAATACAGACACTGCAATCTCCAAAAAAAAGTAGTCTCTCTTCCTCCAAGCAGTGATTAACCAAGCAGAGACTGTGTCCTCCTCCTATGCTTTAGCTCTCCATGTAATACTCCCAACAGCTCTTGGGATATGAGCCATTTTGACTGATACCTGCTTATCAGAATATGATTACTGATGTTTCCCTAGAGCCTTTGTCTAAATAGATAGATTTTATAGATAACATTATGTTACAAACACACTTAACACTGCCAGTGTGACATAATTGAGCCCTTCACAAAAGTGCGAAGCAGTGATGAGTTTTTTGAAGACAACCTGCAAGGAAAATAGATTGTGCATGGCCAGCTTCATAGAAAATGCACAATCCCACATAAACATTCAGGAAATTGTAACAGAAACATACCAGAAATGTGAACCTAAATAAGCAACGATCATGTACTCTCAGATAACACAATGCTCCCTGAATGTTATCAATAATGAAGCTTTTTTTAATATTTTTGTGGGAATATGTGTATCTTTGTCATACGTTTCTCTAAACAAAAAGCCAGAGGTGACAGAACAATTTTTTTTAATACAAAACGGTGAAAATACTTCACATGTATAGATCTCAACAGGAAAAAAATAACAAAACATCCTGAGAAAGATAGTTTAATAGCAAACACATAGTGATAATAAATGAGATGATAAATTGGTAGAATAAGTGTTAGGAAATACTTTTTACCTATCTCATAAGCAATTTTTAGTTGCAAAATGTCAAGTTGAGGAAATAAAGTTGAAGATTAAAAGGTGGGGTGATACTTCCTCAAATTCTTTCTGGTTTTATATTTTGGATCTCATGTTTCTGAAACTGGGAGTATATAATTTTTCTTTCTTTCTTCCTTATTAATACATGGAAGGTAGATTTATCCATTACACCTATTTTGAACTCTCCAAACTCCTTTGACGGTATTTTTTCATCTGTTTTTTTTTTTTTTTTATTTCTGCAAATATATTACTTTTACAGTAAGAAAGATATATGAGGACACTAAAAAAAGTTTCAGAAGAAGCTTGGATTCCCACAATAAAACTTCCTAGGAAACTAAAACATTGTATTTGAATTATTGCTGAACTTGGTGATATCTCTGCAGAAACCAAACATTTTGCAATGAAAATATTTGCCTTGCCTCCGAAGAAAAAATATTCATCAGTCTTTTGTGATATTAATCAAGGCTCTAGCAAGGGTCTTACAGTTTTCTACAACTGAAAACAAAAACAAAACAAAAGAGGTAAAAAAAAATCTAGTTTGCCAAATAGGCTCCCAAATTCCTTTCACATTCTTGACATGAACAACTACGTGTCAGGCATTAATGTTTCCAAGGAGACAGAGGAAATTGAACTGAACTCTGCTCAGTAGTATGGTATGGATAATAGTAAAATAGAATAATAAAAAAACCCACTGCAAAAATGGCACCTTTCTGTCTATTTAATGAAATTTTTACCAGAAAAAAAACAAAACTTTCAATTATATGACAGCACATATAATTTATATCACTAACAGTATCAGGTGATCCACAATCTAGGTTTTGAGTGTCTATGACTTCTGAAACTGGGACCCTTCATACAGCTTTAGTACAAGAACAATGTACAACAACAAATTCAGGCAACAGGACAGAAATACAGGGCTTGAGCAAAGCTATCAGCTATTTAATACTTTAATTTAATATAAAACATTTCATCAGTCATTCTTATAAATGTGCTAGGCCTGTACCGCTTTTGTCAAAAGGAGCTTTGCTCCGCAGTAGTCTCAGTTGTCAGCCAGATCTTGCAAATACACAAGCTTTAACACAGAACAAAAGGCAAGCATCGCCCACCTCAAAGAATACTTAAACAGGCTGTAGAACATTCAGTTTTCAGAGTCCCACTTCAGTTTCCATCATGGTAATCACAACACTACCATCAGTCTCAAGATTTCTGGAACTTTGCAGGAGGAATTTCAAGTTAAGGCTCCAATCCTGATGAAAAAAATTCTGCCTCTGGCATATCCATGAAAAGTACCTTATCATCATTTGGCCCATTAAATCAGTTTATTATTTTACAGGAGCCATTTACTCCTAATAGTAATACCTCATCACTGATACTATTATCTGCTTCAGGAGCACAGTATGGCTTGTTTTTTAGACTTGATTGCTCAATGTGGCTTGAAGGAAAATCTCTCCACATTTTTAATTTGATTGAACTGCTCCTTATCTTTGAGAAGATGTCTGAAAATAAAATATGCTATGTCTGCCCCGTAGCTGCTTGTGCTATTATCTTGTACTTACGTTATCTATTTGGTTTTTTTTTCTTTCAGATTGAAGTTTTAATTTTTATAGACTGTGATCTGAGCCTTAGTAGCTTAATAAATCAAGAAGAAAGGAAGTCATGAAAGAAGGCTGAGGACTGCTCAGAGAATGAAAGGAAACACAAGAATAGCTTTCCTTACAGATGGCCTTTAAAGTGAATGAGCAGTTGAGATTGATCCTGCTCAGAGGTGCCATACCATAAAAATATAGTGAGTGAAAACAAGCAGGAAGTGTCATACTGTGCCCTCAGATGCATACAGAGGACTCCCATTGACTCCAATCAGAGCCAGATGCCAAAATCTTATGGCAGAGTTTAACCCCGAGCAACCTTTTTAAACACCAGACCAAGCTGTGGTTTCAGATACACACACACCATTCCCAAAAGAGTAAGAGATTTCGAATGCTTTGTATTTCTCACTTGCTTTCCAGCCATGCTTTTCTTCACCAGGGAGCTCTTGTTGGCTTAAGTCTGAACATTGCTCACAGGCTGTGTTCACAGGCTGTTTATCACTACTAATTCCTCTATCATACACCCCACCACTCCTGAAAATATCAGAGGTATATAAAAATGCTTTTTATTGTATATTAAAAAACCCACTACCATACTTCTGAAATACCCGCCATGCCTTTCCTAGCTATGTCAAAAGCAAGAAGGTCATGGTAAAAAAAACAGCTACCCAGGTGCCACACAGCAGATGAAAGTGATTGAAGGTTGTGAAATTCTTCTTGCAATTAATTATGACTGGTTTGGACTGTGAAATTTGGACTCTTGAACAGAGATTTCTACAAATGTAGACTCAGTTTTTCTAAAGAAAGCTCAGATTCTTTTATAAGTGCAAGTATTTTTTTGCAAACATTCCAGTAAATAAGTGTTTCCCAATTTTAGCCATATTATGCAAGCCTAAAAAATAATTTAAAAAAAAAATCTTTTCACTCAGGACACTTAATTTGCAAACATATTATCCTAAAATTCTTGAACATCCTAACTGAAATTTTCTATCTGATTAAACCCACCAATCTGTCCCATGCCAAAACAACACAGAAAAAAAATACAGAGTGCTAAGTGAATAAAAGTCTTGGCTGTGCAGGGTGCATCATAAAGTATCCAGCCAGTTAATCTCAGTGCCTATGACTTAAATTTCTAAAACCAAATTTAAATACTTATCAGTATTCCTTAAGACCTTGTACTATGATAGCAATATGGGTGCAGAGACCATGTGTGTTTGGCAGGGGGTTATGGCTGGGCTCTTGATACTAAATGCCAAGCCACAGCAGGATTACAGAAATACCATGAAAGACACAGAGAAAGGTAGCCTCTGCTGACACCAGGCATGTGCCTGGGACAGTTAAACAAGATCTCCAGTGATAGCTGTAAGAGTCAAGACAGACCCACAACAGGTAAAGTTTTAATAGGTTTAGGGTTCCCATAAACAGAATAATTTCAAGATAAGCAGCAGCAGGAGCAGGTGTGAACCAATTAGTCTTCTCCAGGTGCATTGGCCAGCTTATTGATGAGCTTCTCAAAAGAGTTAATAAATTTATTCATTTTCCCCCAAACTGTTACACTCACACCAAATTATGCATGCCTTTTACAGCATTTGATGTGCAGCTTTCCCATCTGTCTCAGTTGCTACTGACAGTGCACATGTGTCTATTTGTGCCTCATCTCATACCAAAACTAAGTTTAGGAGTTGGAAATCACTAAGTATGCAGATGGTGTGCAATCCATGGTATCAGCAAACAGATGTGGGAGCTAAGTACTCAGGATCATGTCATGATTCATTATCTGAAGATAGACTGATATTGCACAGCTTTATGAATATGGCAATATTCAAAGTAGTTAACACCTACCTATATTTTCCTTATTTAATTGTAAGCAAAAATAACTTTTACATCATAAAACTTTTTATACCCAGAACAGAAATTATCCACTTCAAAACGTCATGAATTATTTGATCTTTAACTTCCCCATTTGTTCATAGAAATAAATTCAGATAAGCTCGGGTCTCATAATTTTAGCCAATAAATTTTATTTTGTGTTCTTTAACAGACAAACAAATCCAGATATACTAAGAAATCCAGTAGAAATATTTTGCTCTGTAAAGGTATGAGAAAAGTTCCTGATATGCTATGCTTTCTATATTTTTTCCTGTTTAATGAGGTTTCTCTAAGCAGGAAGTAATGAGTCAAAAATAAGAATTTATCTTACTCACAAAGATAAATTTTATCAAAGAAGGTAATTTATCAGTAATTCCTGATGAACTGTGTACAAACCTATGTACTGTTTAAGATGTTGTATGCATAATAAAAAATGTATCTTAATTTTACCCTCATCTTCCTCAGAACTGAAGTGATGTACTGTGATTCTTCCTATAGGAGATTCCTCTACAGAACTTTTTGAAAGAAACTAACACCATGTCTTTCTAATCTTCTAACAAGCATTTTATAAAACTTCAGAATTACAAAAATCCATCTTATCTCTGTGCTTACACATTCAGGTAATATTTTTCTATTAATCAAGCTGTCTTGGAAGACTTCTCTAGTGCTGATTTAGCAGTGATTCTTCTCCCTCCCCACAAAAATATTAATCAAACCAGCAGCTCTTTGCAAAGTTTTCTTTTATCCCTTTTGTCAATTCTTGTTTCAAATAAATGGGTTCTGTCATTATGATTTACACACAGTAGTTCACAGTAATATTATATTTGTTGTTTAACCATCTAACAGTTTAGCCACGTCAAGTCAACAAGTTGGTCAGTTTGAGTACTGAGTCGAGACATCTTGAATTCAAAGCCCAGGAGTTTGTCAAGCCTTCAATCTGGCCTCTAGACAGTGTTCTGTGGGTTTTTGTTTTGGTTTGTGGTTTGTTTGTTTGGGGTTTTTTTGGGGTGAGGGGAGGGTTTTGGGGTTTTTTACATATATATACTTGTGTTTGGGGGCAAGAAGTCCAAACCCAAAGCCAGGAACTGATGTTTCTGTAGATTCCCAGAGAAAATAAGCTAGTATGCAACAGATGCCCAAAACCAAGTGCACCAACCAGCAGGACATGGCTGAGCTCTCACTCCTCTTGGGAGCTCAGAAACCCAACCAAGGGCTGGCTCAGGAGACAGCATCACTTCTACTAGAACATCACATTTCACCTCACCTAAGCATTGAGATATACAGCTGGGGGGACAAGCAAACTGTAACAGCCATAAAAATCTTTGGTACGAAGGCCACAGCTCAATCTGCAGCACAGGTTTCCTCCTCTCACCTCCTGGCACCAACTGTTTGCTGCAGGTTGACAGGCTTGCATGGTGAGAGGCCGGGTGCTCTGGTCCTCTTCACCCCAGCTCACACCTCAGTGCCCAGGCTGCTTCCACGGAAGCCTACTTGAGGTTATTACACAAAAAATTAAGGAACTAATGTTGTCAGCGGCAACATGGTCAGAGCTATGGTTGGTTGCAGTGTCTGGTAGACAAAGGATTACCTAAACAATGAAGACAATTTTTTGGTCATTCTACCTTGAGCCAAGCACTGATTTTGGCATGAGGTTATGAGTCAAACAGATGGAAAGTTCAAAAGGCACATCCAGGATTCCCAGCCGTAGCCCCTTACAAATACCAGCCTCGTAATTTTTATCAATTCCTTCCTGTTTGCCAAAGGAGTCCAGGATCTCCATGGGATGTGCTGCAAAGTAAAATGAAGATGAAACACCGAAAGAAAATACAGGCATGTCCCAAGGGCAGCATCAGCACTGCCTTTGTGCCACACACCACTGTGTGCTGCACTGGACCCCAGCACCCTGCAAATATAATTCAATATATACTGACAACTGAGAGTGCCAAAAAGTTAGGTTTTCAGATTGTAAGAGCCTTTGAAAGACAAATATCTTTTCAGGGAAAAAGAAACTAAGGAAAGAAACACAAAAACAGGTGTTTTTGCATGAAAAATATTTTTTAATTTATTTCTACTCCTATCTTTTCTCTCCTGATCTGATATGCTGTTTTGTTTCTTGCTGAATAACTGGGCTTTGCCTATCCTTAACACTTTTGCAATTTTTGTACTTCGAACTCAGCTCAATTCCTTCAGTTTAAATTTCAGACTTCAAATTTCACTACAAAGAGCATGGGAGATTTTAACTCATCCAGTTTTTAAGCAGATAAAATTCAAAGGAGCATTAGATGCTCTTTCAATTCTAGTTTTAAAAATAATTAAGAAAAAACAAGATTAGGTGGTTTATCTTTTTGGATGCTTCTGACCTAATACATTTTAATAAATCAGTATCCACAACAGGAAGCAAGGTTTTGATGTAACTTACAATACAAATAGACAAGAACAGCTCAATAGATCTGGAATACAAAACACATTAGACATAATGGATGAGTTGGAACAAAGTCAAGAGTCAACTTGCTGCATTTTGGTTTTAGGGTTAATGATAATATTGGCATTAAAGATTGTTGTTTAAACAAAATACAATTAAAACATTGGAATACACCATCCATAGAAAGATCAAATGCAACTTCTTTGAAAATATTATGGAAAACTATAGCCCTAGAACACAAAAAGTTTTCAAGTTATAAAAATTATTTCTAAAATTTCAAATGTAGTCTTTGTGTAATCCTTTTTTTGATTATTATTATTATAATAAATAACTTTGGCTTACCTGATGATATAAAAGTTTCACATCCTCTCTTCCTTGATATGCTTAGGCTCCCACTCACATCCAAAAGTGATTTTGTCCAGATCATTACCACCTGCTCTCTTGTCTGAAGAAGGCATTTCAATCCAAATCAGCTAATTGATATGAACACAGGTGTTTTATTCCTGGAAAATTCAGCTGCTTTTCAAAGGAGGAGACATACTTGGAACCGGACATAAGGTTGAATTTAACCCATTTGAATCCAGTCATTTTGAAAGAATGGGTTTTTTTCAGCATTCAGTTACTTCTAAAATGGATCTAAAGGCATAGAGTAAATATATTTATTTAGAATTTGAATGTAAAATGGCAATTTTCCACACAGAAATATGAACCAAATTTTTTTAGTCCAAATAAATGATAATGTAATTGAAAAAAAAAAAAACCAAGCATTTTTACTTTTTGGGGGGGCTGTATTCTCATCTAATTCTCTTAAAAAATCTTACTTCCAGTGCTAAGTAAGGAGAAAGAATTCAGATTAAATTCCCTATACTTATTTATCAATTTTCAGATACAACAAATATCTGTAGTTTTCTCTTAATTAAAGAGAAAGTTATTTTGTGAAAGGTATCATTTTAAGAAATGGAAGTTACTTTCTCTCTTTCTTACTTCCTCAGGAAATAAGAAGGCGAAAATAGGCAATATTTTCCTACCCTCAACACAAGCATTTCCATAAATACAAGAATGTATCAGGATATTTCTAAATTCACTCACTTGTTAAATATTTAGAAAAGGTGAGTTTTCAAAGAACACAGGATCATACTCCCTTTCTTCCACTGAGAAAATTTGATTCATAGGAAGAAAAAATTCTGATCAGAGCAGAGATTTTTAAGAAGGATCTTAAAGAGCTGTTACCCAATTTTTATTCACAGAGTGGAGTCTAAAGGGGACAATATTTTTCCATTTGACACCATACATTCTGCAATTCAGATGTACATTACAGGTGTATTTTTAGACTCTGGAGTCGCATAGGCTTTATGAGTAACTCATTCCTGTTGAAGGTCAGGGAGAACAGACTTTAAATTAAAAAAAAACAGTAATCTCTAATCACACCTTGCACACGCACAGAGCTTGTTTCCTTTTACATATTTTCAGGGATAGACTCAATCCCTTATTAAAAAGGTTATACAGACAAACAAAAAAAAAAAAAAATGAAACGTAATGCCTGGAAACTATTTTTATTGCCAGTGAACTGAAAGTTTCCTACAAACGTCTTTGTAGAAATCATCTCAACCCTTAACTCTTTTGGAGTATAATACACAATGTGGGCAATCTGAGCGATTTGTCACCCTGGACTGCTGGTATCACCAGCTGAGACATTGTTTGGAATTGGGGCTACACTTCCAGCAGTTCTCAATTCCCATGTTTTTACAAGAGTTAAGGTATAATGAGTTTAATGAGAGGCTGTGCACCAGAAATTCAGTAATTCCATGACAATCTGAAATAAAATGTGTTGATTATTTTGGATATAAAAAAAAAAAAGGTAAAGTTTTCTCTGAGAGATGGAAAAAATTGTCTGGAAGGTCCATCAACCCATGTGACAAAATATTCATGTACTTGACTGACAAATTCTATTATAGGGTTAGAAGTTAAATTCATGTTTGCAGATTGTGCAATTGTATTTTCTGGCATTAACTGGAATAAGAAGTAAAATTACTGGAATACAGGAAATTAGCTGAAATGAAAAAAACACTGCTGACCTCAGGCTCTGTTCAAAATCAAATGTTATAATCTTAGAAACGTCTGGAAAGAAGTCAACACTGGTTTTAAAATTCTTGAGGGTTTCTTTTTTTTTTTTTTTTTGGTCTCCTGCATAATCCTGAGCACTCTAAAGTTAAGCAAGGCAACATTTCAGCCTCATTCCTTTTCTGTTCTGTCTCTTTGCTGTCTTGGTAAAAATCAGAAGCACTGGTGTGCAGAGAGAAAGAATGAAAAGAAAAAAGGAGTATTGTTCAGATACAATCCCAGGAGAAATCATAGTACCAGACTCACTTGGTAGGGATTTGCAGGAGGATTTGCTATGCTGTTCTGATCTGTACTTAGTTAATTATTACAAAGAATAAGCCACAGTTTATACCCTGTGGCTTGAGATTGGAGTTGCCCCAGCCTGAAAGACAAGATTCAATTTTCTGTGACTATATTTCTCCACCTGGTAAATCCATGGTTTGCTCCAGATATTTGTTGGAGTATAAATCAATAAGCAGGCAGTATAGACAATCAAATGTGTGGATGAAAGTGCAAGCTGGAACCCTAATTTAACATGAAAATACAGACTGGAATAAAGTCTGGTCTGGAGTGGATTTTAACACCAAGTTCAGTCCTATCACTAACTGTGTGGATTCCTACAATGAATCTATCCATAAAGTGACACTGTGAATTGTTTTTATCAGTGAAGCATTAAGCTTGCTGCCACAATTTGTTTATCTAGAAAATCTCTATCATCCTCGAAAGTTTTCTGTTTGTGTTGCTAATAAAGTGCTATCACCCTTTGCTTCTATTACCTACCTAAATAGCCAGAGGAAATTTAAACAATGTTACACTTCAGTTTTTTACTTTGTGACATGAACTTGACTTGAACTCCCAACTATAAAAATGGAACATGAATGGCATAATAGGCAATATTTTTCAGTGAAGAAATTTTCTTATTGTTAGAGTAAGGATCCAATTAACCTTTATAAAGCCATAAAATACAGAAATACAGAAAAATTTTGGAGTTACTTACATTTCTTAGGAGAGACATATGAGTGATGTTGACAGTAAATTATCACCTCCAGGAGAGTAATGGGACACTACTGTGGGGCAATGGCTGATGAGGAAGGCCTGAGATGAGGCTATGAGTGGATCATAAACACAGTTAAACACTGTGGAGCTCTTCTCTTTTCCACTCTAAATTATCAGCTTCAGGGTACTGACAGCATCAGATACCCCACAGCAGATTTCTAAAGCTAATATCTTACATATAGTTCTAATGAGAACTTGCAAACTTTGAGGAAAAATCTCAGTTCCAAGGCTTCAGTGCAAACATTATTTTTGGGAGTACCTTGCTGCTCAAGACTTGTTTCCCTAATTCATGCTTATTCTCCAATATTTCATTTTCAGTAGTAGCAATCAGCATTTTTGACAACTCAGACCCTGGTTGAATACACTAATAGACTCAAATGGAAATATTTATAATGCCTGTTAATACAAAAATAATATGCCTAAATATAGAAAAAAAAAAGGGCCTGTTTGCTTGCCATTAGTCTTGTCACCACCATGTCAGACCTCTGTTGTTCAGGTTTTGCCTTCTGTATGAAAGGCAAAAAGAGAGATTGGACACATGAAAATTATAGTAAAACACACTCTTCCAAGAGTCTTTCAAGACACATTGTTCCCCAGAGTAGTGGTTACAGAAATGATGCCTCAGAGAATAAAACATTCAAGATCTGTCACAGAGAGGAATATTTGCAGGTAGAACTCCAGTCCCACACCAGTGATTTCTATAATACTACAAAGATCCTCTCAGGCTATAGTTACCTCTGTTATGGATGAACTATTTATAGAAATAATAATTTATCTCCATTTTTTACTTACTTTCTGATATAGTTTTGATGTCATATGAGAGATAAAGCATCTCTTTCTACTCCCGAGTCCCATCTGTTGCTCTGCTAATTTTCTCTGCTTTTGATATTTGTGACCAGTAAAACATGCCAGTGTGGGTTTTGCAGAGTTCATCTGCAAGAAATGCCTCTGCAAAAGCATCAGATTCTCCTGTTCTTGTACCAGGGAGGATCTGTCCTATGCACTCAACAGGCAAGTAGATACCCACCAAAGTGACAGCAACCTACAAAACCTACTCCACTGAAGTAGCAGGTAACAATACTTTCCATCACAAGCCTATTTCTTACTTCCAGATATCTCATAAATATTCATATTTACTTATTCAAATTTCAGTTTGGTCGTACAGCTCATTTCCTACAACTGGATGCATCAAGTGATCTGGCGCTCATATCTCTGTTACGAAGGGTCTTGTACACAACAATCTGGTGTGCAAAGCTATAATTTTCTTTTATTTTTGACTCTTATAATTTCAAAACCCTCTTTCCCTTGGTTTAGCAAATCTTACAGGTCACTCAATGCAATATATTTAACCTAATGTAAGGCATCATCAATAAATTAACATGGTGCTTTAAAATGCTTCTTAGACACTTATGCTTGTTGTTTGACAGATTTAAATGCTGGTGTAGCATGATTATTAAATGTAATTTATGTCTGTCATGGCTTAATATTCAACCAAGCTTCACAAAAACAGAATTAAAAACCAAACCATGTTCAGTAATAGCAATGATCTTCATTGGATAAAAGATGTTACAGAAAATGTAAGGTGCCACTAATAACAATAAAAAAGACTTCTTGCACTCTCCCTCACTCTTTTGCCTGCTGCAGACTTGGGTTATTCTTTGGAAGATATAATTCCTAACACTTCAAGGTAAAAAACAAAAGGATGACATTTGAATCTTCCAGTTTAAGATATGGCACTTTTTTCTTTTTAAATGTCAAATGTTGTCTGTTCAGCACTTTTTAAAATTGGAGATGACATACTGATGCCTCTCGTTTCCTTTGTGACTGGTCCTTAATGAAAAATGAAAACTCTGCTATTTCCCAAAGCAAAGTCATAGGTTCTGAAAGTTCTCGAGAGTAAAGCAAAAACTGGTTGACTTCTAAGATTGCCAATGGGACTGGCTACAGTTCACGTACAGAAAGAATGTAATGTGCCCTAAGTCATGATAATATTCATTTTAGATTAAATGGAGCAGCCAGGTAAGAAAGAACAAATGTCAGGCCCTTGGAGGTAGCAAGGTGTTTCTCCACTGGTGCTCATTGTGACAGGGTTTCCTCACAGAGTGCCTCCTTTTGCAACAGTGATAACATGCATGAAAATTAAAACCACTGCAGTTGTATGTTTCATGACTACTGTATTTACCCACTATGTATAAATGAATTTTATATACTTTGCATAATTACACTAGAATAGAACTGAGGTAGTTATATGCAATTAAATTTTCCAAGTATTTGTGAAATTGGACTTGTAAAGCATTATATTTCATTATGGTCATAGATGCCTGGACCAGAAGTATCTTTAGTGTCCTCCAGATCAAAATGTAAATATTTGCCTTCATGTCTCTGTACCAATACATGTATCTCATTTTTCCCTTTCTAAAAACTTACTCAATACTGGCAAATCTGTTCCCTTTCTGGATGTTTCTGTGTTGAAGTACATGGTCATCCCACTTCTTCATTATGTCATTTTAATCCTGCTACAAAAAACATCCACCAAGCAAAATCCACCACCTGCAAAACAGCCTTCCCTGAACTGACTCCTTAGTGTGTACTCATGCTTTAAAAATACATCTACTCTATTGTTTTCCTAGATATTTTGCTAAAACACAATCCAATAAATCAAACCTAATTCATATCCGACATTTGAGAAATAACTTTGCTGGAATTTTCTGTATGGATGATTATTGACTTTTTTTTTTTCCCTAGGGCCCTCTGAAAGTGTCTGCAAAAGTGTTCTGATAATCTGTCTGATGCTGCTAGCTAATAAGCAATAGATGGACTGTACTTTACCAAATTCTTCTTAGGAGTATTTGAAACTCTTCAGGAACAGACTGAGGACCTTTATCTGAAATAATCTCTTCAGGTAACCCACAGGCTGTGTCTCTCAGGTTACCTCAGCAGCTGTAGTACTTATCTTGTGGATTATGTTTGGCCACCCCAAACTCAATTAAGCAGTCACTGTTGAGAATGAACAGGTTCTAACCTGTTTGATGGCTCCTAAATAATTCATTCAAGTATGGTCAAGATATCTCTGTAAATACAGACAATTCACTTTGGTCAGTATACTGCTGGAAAAAAAATATAAAATATTATTGTTCATTTCTACAGTACAAAACATTCTCTCTAACTCAAACAGCATCTTAACTTGTTAAAATTCACATAACCATAATAAAGAATCTCTTCTGCTACTTAAAATGATGATGAGAAGTATAATATTTTATGCGACACTCTTTAAATATAAGGTAAAATCTGTATACCTGTCATGTCTGTGTCAGATGGAGAAAGTTCCCTTAAAGTGAAATAAGTGTTCTAATCTCCATGTTTAAAGTAGTATTTTTTCTCAGCATTATTGTATTCAACAGACCCTTTTGATATAATTTTCAGGCTGAAAATTATTAAGGAGCATATAAACACAAAGTCCTTAATAAACATTTACCTTTCACAATTTATAAATTGTTATCTCGTCTATATTTATAGATAGTCTCTCTTCCTATATCAAGAAAGGTAAAGAAAACTTTTTTAAAATGTGAAGGGTGGGCTTTTTTTCAAATCAAATAGTGCATCTTGTTCCTTGGTTGACCAGATCTCTGCTCTCAGGCTCTCATGTCTGATTAAGCAAAACATTTTTTCACTTTTTCCACAGAAAATTCAACAGGGTTGAATTCAACAGAGTTGTTGGGATTTGTTAAGGACAGACAGAATGTCTCACTTTTCTATTAGTTCTCTTACTAAATAAAACCAATCTTTCACCTATAAGGTTTTTACGAAATCTTCATAGCGAAATTCACCCAGTGTCTGCAGAAAATTGAAATCTCTTCATGACATAAATGTCACTTTTCCCACTAGAATTCAGGGAAAGATTTTCAGTTATTACTGTCTCTGAAAACACATCTGTAAAAACAGTACTGCTCATCCTGGAGTTGTGTTTCATATTCTTACCACTCTCATTAAATTGAAAATCTTCCACGCTTTTGTGTGTCCTTTCTACTATTGCTATTTTTATTCTTCTTAAATAACAAGTAGTGTTTCACCACTTCTTCATTTTCCTAAGCCATTTGTTTTTGTATGTCCTTGTCACCAAGTTTCTGAACATTTTCTAACTTACAAAAAACAGGGTCACACTTTTTCAAGTTACTTGTACTTTAGTTGCTACAAAACAAAAAAAAAAAAGAAAAAAAATTTAAAAACCATCCCATAACTCTCTAGGCTTAACTTTACTCATAGATTTTACTGTGTGAGGTCAGCACAGGATGACAGTAAACTTCAGAATTACCCTTTCATTCTTCTGGTTGCCCATCAATTCCTGGTTAGTCTGGGAAAGAAGCTGACCACCTCTCCTCTGCCAGGGTAGCAGCTCTCCACACCCATGATCAGAGGAAATAAAGCTGAGTACTGGCAGTAACACACAGACACACTCAGCTGAGCATAGACGTCAAAAAAAAAAATCTTATCACCAGGTATGTCATTCCAAATCAATAATGAAGCAAGAAGTGAATACGTTCTATATTTTGTAACACATGTTATGCTCAAGATGCGCTTATTACCTCGATTTGGTGACTAAGGGTAACTGTGCCTGCCGTACACACATCAATACCTGTTGCTAGTTACTACAAATCAAACTTTTCCTTCACTCACCCTTACAACCAGAGAGTAAAGCTACTTGTAGCCTGACTGCAAGCTTGGTGCTACCACAGGTTAGCAATAAAGTGGGTTTATAATGAGCCCTCTGCTTACAGCTTTCTCAGCTCTCCTATTATTCAGTATTCACAGGAATGATCTCTGTCTAATGATAGTACAACTTTTGGCAGTCAGAGTCCTAATAAAACTGCTCAACCTCTGTGTATGTCATAAACATTAGATCCAAGCATCCTCTCTAGTAACAGAAACATTTTTTTGACAACACATAACCCTCCTCCTCAGTAGTCACTCTTTTCCAACCATTGTAAACACCTTTATTTGAGATAGCTTGTAGGGAGAAAATACTCAAGAAGAGGTGAGAGGATTCTGGCTGAGGGGCATGTACACTGTCTGGAGCTCATTAAGTGCATCACACAAATGTAGCATGCTCGAAGCTATGCTGCAACAATAGCTGCCAGTACCCCATATTACTGTAAGTAAACACAATTTTCAAATGTGCCCCTAAAGCCTGGACTTTACAGAAAGTTATACCATTTCTGTTTCTTCACAATACTGTTTCTTCACAATTCTGTTTCTATACAATGTTCCAGAAAGCAGATTTGAGATGGATAAGGTCTGGATATACTGGGAGTACTTAAAAATTTTTCTGAGTTATCTCATCTAGAGAATGCCATTTCAACAGGGATGGCTCCTTATTGCTTTGTTTTCATTTTCCCAAATGTGCTTCTAATAAAATCTTGGAGAAGAGGAAGTCTCTGCCTGGCATGTGCCTGCTATGTAGTCCCGGGAATGACTCAAGCCTGTATAATCACCCCATAACACCTGTGTGAAATGCACCATGTGGGAATGTAATAAGAGGAAACAGGTGCCTCACCTCCAGTATTATGTCACAGAGCTTTGGCCTCAAAGTATGTCTAAATAAAAAAACTTTTCAATTAAAACAAACAAACAAACAAAAACCAAACCAAAACAGGGAAGACCAGGTCAAAGAATGCTCTATGCTGCAGAGACTGAGGAAATACTCTTAAGAATAACAAGCAATCCTAATAACAGAATACTGCACATCCTGTTTTCTATACAGTTCCCAGATGTCATTGGTTTATGCTGTAGCATATTCAACAAAAATTCTATTACTGTCAGGCTACAATTACTACAAACCAACTAATTAAATCCACATTTCAAATTGTCTGTGAAATGAGAATCCAACATCTTTATTTAAAGAAGCTAAAAATGGAATAGCATAGATAAACATTATACATCTGTTATTTTTCCTTTTTCAAGTGTTTAATTCACTTTTCATAGGATAATGCTGTAGCAGATAGGACAACTTCCTATTCAATAAATTAAGGATTCTGTTTAGCTATTATTTATAATGCAATATTTCCTATATGCCTTAGAATTGTTTATTTGTGACAGCTATGGAAACAGGGGAAAAAAAAAAAGGTAATGCAATACTTTCTCATGTGTACATTATCAGCATAAAACCTGAAAGATGATAGCTAAAACTCTTGTCTTCAAGCATCCTATGCCATTTCAAATCTCTAGGGACAATCTTACAAAGAAAGAGACATTAAAAATACTTGAAATAGTGCTTAAAAGAGGGATGTTGAAATGAAACAGACCAAAGGGTGCCAAGAGTGAAGAAAGGGTTCAGAGGAACAGAGTCTTTCTCTGAACTACAAAAACAGTGAGACTTGGAAGGAGGTAGAAATCACATAGATAGATTAGTGGCTTATCCTACAATTTCTCAGTCAGTCTTTGGTCCTAACAATCCAACACTTTGCTTTAAAAAGGCTATGTGTCACTGGCAGCACTCAAAGTGCAAAAGTATAGAGAAGGATATTTACCTTTTCATTGCTAGTCTGTTTGCTGATTTGTTTGCGTTAAGGTAGATAGATACCAGCTTTCAAGGGATAAAGACTCCATTAGAAATGTTTTCTGGAGTCCAGTGTGAGTTCTTCCATGAAAATTCTGAGTTTACAGATACCACAATATCCAGAAAGGGGAAAATCATCATCCCGTCTTCAACATTTGAGAACTAATTGGACTGATGCGCTCTCAGCTGCACCATCTCATAACCTACAGGAAGCTGAGTTTCAGAAGGATGCTTAGAGGGTTCAGTGGGAGCCTAACTTCAGATGTTCATTCATTATCAAAACTAAAACACTAATATAGACTCAATTCCTGATTTTGGGCATTGCCAAAGAGCCAGGGTGACTTCCAAAGCCTGCTGAGCTCAGGTGCAGGACAACTTCAGAGTCTGGATGCTGCTGAGCAGGAATGTTTTCCTTCTGTTTTACCTCATGCTGACTGCTAGGTTTTGGTTACCGCTGTGAAAGCTGCAAGGGTCAAAAGCACACACAAGGACCTAAGGCTTTCTGAGGCCACCATGGGGGAGGAACTGCATCTCAGACTGATCTGTGGGAGGGAGAAGTCTACATAACAAAAATAATGAAGTGTAATAAAGTATTTTCAATTAAAAGCTCAAAATATATGACATGTGATACATTGAAAAGATTAGTAAAAAATGAGTACTAGTGTGGCAGTAGTTCATAATATTCCTTCAGGGCATAGCAATTCAGTTGACAAAACACGATCTGTAACTCAAGTCCCCCAGACCAGAGAGATGTCAAACTCCTGCTGAGGGAGAGAGAGAGACAGAGAGAAGGGGGAAAAGGTGAACTTTGGAATGAAACAGAAAACAAAGCTCATGGCTTGGTTTCATAGTCCATGCACAGTCATAGCTAGGAAGGGAAAAAAATATTCCTCTAAAATCTCTCTCTCTCTTCTCTTTCTACCTTTAGGGAGGCAGGTTCACACAAATTACTATTACTCCATTTTCTCAAAATGCACCTCAGACCCCCAGGCACAACCATACTGGAATGTAAGCTTTGTTATAAAACCGAAGCTTTATCAAATATCCTTTCAGAAATTAAAGCTTTATGAGAAGTGAAACAGGATGTTGATGTAACGCCTTCAAAGAAGAGGTCGAGAGATACATTTCCTTCAAGCAGTTTATTAATTTTTAAAAAATTAATAAAATTAAATAAATTTTAAAAACATACCTGCAGAGCCCTAAACCAGACATTGTGGGCTGATTGAGTAAGAGTTACTAGGCACAGTTTGACAAGACCATCTGCACTGGTACACAGACGCAAATCCTTCACGAATACCACTTTGAAAACCTCCCACCAGCTAGAGATTTAAAAAAAATAAAATAATAATTTCCTTAGACCTAATTCTTCTGTATGCTCCAGGGTAAAGAAAATTCCAAATATTTGTCAGAATCCTCTAAAGATCTATATAAGAGTATGAATAGCAAACATAAGTCACTTTTTTCTCATATTCAGACTGCTTTAATTCAGAGCTGAGAAAGTTCTGCTTTACTTTGGAGTCTATGATATGCTCTCCTCTTTCTATCATATTTCTGACCAAGTCCTTTTCCCATCCCAACCTCACATTGTACACATCTGTATTGTCCCATAAGTATGTACTCTCTGCTTCTCTATTCTTATCTTCCTGAAAATTTTTCCTTCCTAAGGACTTTTAGCAGATTCTTTGCATTGCATCCTCCCTGTTTCCCAGATGCCTAATGATAGGTTGTCATTGGCTTCACCCTTAATATATTCTAAATATTTCCACTTTCTTTTTCAGGCAGTCTTAAGGGATTTTTGAAATTTCTAATAAAGAGGAGCATTTGTTGTAGATTCTTTCCATCTGCTATTTAGTTCTTGCCTGAGATGTTCATTTTCAAACCATTTAGACATCTGCTTATCCCTTTGACATTTCAGCTTCCACATCCATATGTTGAAGTGGAAATAGTACCCTGATTGAAGAGTTGCAGTAGTTTTGTCTTAGGGTTATATGTTTTTCTATGAGCCAGTCTTATAGAAATCCATCAGTATTCTATCAGCTTGCAAGGGTATTTCCTGCTTAATTACCCCATTGTCTTATATATGACTGTCACAGTAGGTCAAAGGACTCACTACTTGTTAGTCTCTTTCTTCTAGCAGAATGCTGGGGTTGGGCATTTCTGAGACAAATATGAAAAAATATGAAAATTTAGATTAAAATGTAGATTGGCTGAAGGGAATGATGAGGATTTCAGCCCCAATGCTCTCTGAAAGTCCGCACCAGTAGAGGAAATACTTTGTAGTTTAGTATAGGGAAATATTTGTCTCTGGACTACCACCCTTGAAACTGAAATTCTGACGGAATCTGGTGATATTTTACCTACAGCTCATGAAGAGCCATTAAAGGCTGAGTTCTGAGTTAAGTCAGGCAATCTTTCTTCTAAGAGTCATATTTTCTGTTGCCAGTCCTGCTATAAGCAAGTGAAAGAAAATACTGGAACTTCATATGCCAGTAGGTTCATTTTCCAGAAAAAAAAACCTTCCTGGGTAATACTTACAGTCAGTGTAGTTATGATAGTTTTCTACTATTTTCTGGTTGTGGACAGTATTTTTTAAGATATTAGAATATGTCCTCTGATGAAAACGTAGTTAATCCTTATACTCTGCACGTCCTTAAACACAGATACAATGGCCCTCACTGGTTCTATTAGTATAGAATAAAATACAAAAATTAATAGAGCACCTAGACTGGGCCTAGTAATATAAACATATTTTCTTAAAAGTTTGCCAGAAAGCCATAAAAGATATGCCACATTTAATGAGAACAGTTTTAATGAGGAAAGCATTTCATTTTGGTAAAATATATTTTATGTAAATTGTGTAGTAATGGATGTCTGATAATTGTAGTATATTCCCACTCCCCATCAGTATTATTTTGTGTTCTTTGTACAGCCCAGAACTGCAAGCTTGAGTCTTGGAGTCTTCAATACAAGAGGGATGTAAAATCATTTTAATGCTGAAGCTTAATTTCTAGCCAAAAATAAATATAAGGAGTCAATCATCCTTACTCTATTCTGAAGTGGCACAGGGAATCCTAATCCAAAATAAGTCTTACTTACTAAGGAGTAAAATGGCACTTTGAGTGTGCAAATGGAAAAATACAACAAAGCCTCTGTAGTGACCTGAATCCTGCCTCTGGGCCCTATGGAAACAGCTACTGGCAGAGGGTACACAATCTGGGTCCAGCTGTTAAATGGAACATAAATTGCAGTAAGCTAGTATCCATACACTCAGCATATATCTCAGACAGCAAAAGAAAGATCCTTTACTTCTTTGACCAAAACGATTTCCGATCTCCATTCTAACTGCGGCTGTGGGCACTCTGAGAAGGCATTAACGCTTTCTAGCAACATTTAAAGCCAAAATTAACATCAGTAACAGTTATCTTGAAGGGCAAAAATTAACTAACAAGGGTAAGAACAATTAGTTGAAAGATTTTCCACTGGCATGTATTATCCTTTTCTGTCCTACTGCAGCAAAATATTTCTTTTCTCTATTCCTTTGCAAAGTTTGCTACAACTTTACAGCTAGTCAGGTGTATTCAGTGCATGACACTACATTAAATTAATCATGCAGTACAGTATTAAATTCCCCATTGCTATAGCCCCGTAAGTTGCACATCCTAGTCTTCTTGGAGTTGCTAACAGGTGATTACTTTTTCAGTGGCAACCATTGTAGAAAGGACGCATTATCCCTGTATATTTTCCAAATCTGATGCAGAGCAAATGTTTCTTCAGCAGTGGAAACTCGATACCACTGAGAATACCACATATGTTTCAGAACTGTTACTGTAGCAGTGCTGTTTTGTAGGGATAGGTAAACTCATCTCACCAACCGCAGCTGTGCAGGAGTAGAGTACACACAAAGTTCCTGTACTGCCAGAAACAGCACAGCCGTGAGCACACCTTGCAGCGTAGCTGAATTTGCTAAGAAACCCATGCAAAGCCAAAGCCTGAAATACCTACACAACTTGTAGTGTCCCAAGTAGCAAGTTCAGAGCTAACTCGGGTATCTTGGCACCCTGCTGCATTATGCACAGTCTATTGAGAGAAAAAGGGTAACTACAAATCAGCAGCATTAAATGTCTACACAGTTTTAATCTTTTAATTCCAGAGAAGTATCTGCTTGACTTTTCAGGTGTTCTGAATGGAACTTATCAACATTTTCTGCCATCAGAGCAAAAGTATAATCATTGCTCTAATCATTTGTTCTCATTCACTACAACAGAGATCAGCAGATGTATGCATTCTTCAAAGTGAGAATCTTCACTACTTGTAACATTAGCTGTGCCTTTTTTCTTTATTGCTGTGCTTCTAAACTATGCTCCATATTGCTATATTTTTTTAATCTGGTTTACAAGAAACACACATTAATATATGTGTGGTGACACATGAATAATTAATAAATAATGAAAAGGCTTGCAAATGTTGCAGTTATGCTAAATATAGCTAGCTAAATATGCAGAGTCTTCATCTTCTGAAAACAATTGCTTTTGTTGTTAGGCTGGCAGACACACAAGACAGAAACCATCACCCCAGGGACTTAGTCACACATTTGAAAACTAATAGCACTGATTGCTCAGACAGATTCATACTTTCAGAATTAGGTAAGGAGAACCTCACCTTCATTCTGAACAAATTAATCAGAAATAGAAATAATAATATAAATGGGTCAGTGTTTGTGAAGTGATATGACATCTGGAAGAATAATCACAGTTAAGGAATCTTGCTAAATCTTTAGACAAAATTGTGGAAAATCAGTTTAGTTAAGATTTCCATGGAAATCCAAGAAAGTTACAAATGTAAATTTGGCTTCCACTGAATCACACACTTCTCAGGTACCAACAAGTACTTCAGGCTATGAAAGGCTGACAGCAAGAGGATTGTCTCTAAAGTTACTTTCCCTCATAAAGTCTGCAAAAGTCTATGTGGTTGATACAATCCCAGTCTCTGTAAAATATTTTCTATTACTAAATTCAGAAAGAGAGAAACATAAGTGTTTGATTTTAAATAAAATGTAAGGACTTGAATTCATTTCTTGCTGAGAATCTCACTGAATGTCTGCTGTCTTTGGGAAGAGACATTGCTCTTTTCCTCCAAGCTGCACCTGCTCTTTCTGTTCAGTTATCAGTTTCATTATGTTTTGTAAAATGGCATCCTTAATCTCATCTCAAAGTTGGTCTGTCTGTGCTAAGGTTTGCCCAACCTGAGGACAATCACAGTGAATCTCTCTGAATCTGGAATGTTTGTGACTTCACCGATCTTTGTTATCACTCAAACTTTGTGGAGATTATCTATCCAAACTTGCTTCACTGGCTTCAGAGATCATCAAGTTTAGAAGTTTGAATTACTTTTGGTTTGGCTGGTATTTGATTGACACATGATGATGCATTTACTTTTCCAGCTCTTTTCTTGACTGGTACTTCTCTGTTCTTCATTGTGCTTCCATACACTGCCTCTCTAACCTGCTTTTGCTCTTTTGCTCTAATGTGAACAGAGAAGTCTCTACTAAATGTGGAGAACACACACCTGTCTATGGTTTAGTGAAGGGTAATGATAGTTCAGGATGTGATATGGCCACTAATCAAGTCATGAGTAATACACCTTGGAGAATATAAAACCACAAAAATTCTTGAAGCAGCAAAGATGATTGCAAATGAGGGCATTAGCTCAAGTAGTGCAGCTTATTTCAAAACTATAGAGGCCTTTGTGGCTTTATAAGTCTAGAAAGAGGCAATGGAAGTGGTTCTTCATAATATGTGACCTTTGGGCAAGGGCATCTCTCAACTTAGCTTCTCTTTAAGAAGGGATCACAGGCAGGTGTTCCATTTGCGGGATGTGGCAGAGATTTTCTATCTGGGTAATACCATTAAATAACATCAGAATTTTTTAATCATGCATCATGTACTACCATAGTGATTTAGCTTTGCTCTTTTCACAGAGGACCATGAAACTGATATTTTGCTCTGCATCTTTACTTTCATTTATTAGTTGAACTGGTGGATGCTCAGGCTCTCTTATTTATGCATGAAACTGCATAAGAGATCCTGAGCAAAATAATGAACAAGAATTCTCCCTCACCACATGTACTGTATTCCTGTGGGGATTTCACAATATATACAGCCTTTCAAACTCTCAGAAGAATCAGAGTATATTTATTTTAAGAGAGCAGTCCAGTCTCAGAGGGCAAATTGTAAACTGTGAAGATTAACAAGGAGTTTTTCAAAGGCACAAAGGGAAGTCAGATGCCTATCTTACATTAAGAGTCAATAGGAGTTGAGCATTTAATCCCATTAGTTTCTTGGAAAAGCTGCTTCTGAAAAAAAACTTTTATGCTCTCACTGAATTTCGAAGGACTAGTCTGAAAATTCCTGAGTGGACTTGAGTTTCAAGTTCTCCACATAACTAAAAACAAAGGGTGTTGGGATTCTTAAGCTTTACAGCAGCTGGGATAAAATGCTGGATATCTGTGAGGTGCTTTCACTCACCACCAGCTGTCCTTCCCTCTTATACAAAAAACCCAATACCTTATGGTTGACCCCTCTTATGTAAAGACAACTGATCACCGGTGATACTGTTCTCCCTTCCTCTTACCAGCTGTTTTCCTCCCTTGATCACTGCCTTTTGATGAGAAGAAGGATTTTTTCTGCTCTCTGGTCTTCTTTCACTAGTTTGCCTTCAACATAGTTCCTGCAAATGCCCTGTCCCTAACACTTAGTGATTTTCTTGATCTGTTACCTCAGAGCCCTCAACAACAAGGATATCATACACTCCCCAAAGGGCTGCTATTCACTTTTCAAATACATCTAGACAAGCTTTTCCCATTACTCACAGAGCTTTCACAGCAGTTACTCTGTATTTATTCACTATTGTTTAATCCACGTGAGCTCAAACACCTCTCATTTTAATATTGCTATTTATACTTATTGTTAGCTCTGAACGTAGAAGATATTTATCTGTCCTCTGCCTTGTGTCACTCAGTAAAGAATATATGTACCACTTCCTCTGACATTCTCTGTTTGGAAGCCAAAGCTAGAAATAGATTGCATAGAGATTAATCATCTAAATTTGTCACTTCAAGGAGAAGGAAAGAGGACGTACATTCATGACCCACATTTTTGTGTTACTACAATCGATTTTCTCTGGCATAATAAAGAGAAAGGCTCAGGGATACTGAGACATAAGCTCTGGTTGAATCCTGTGCTTTGTCAGAGTGAGACACACAGAGCCAAGGATGGTGCTTAGCTGAAGCAGGCTGCTGCAGTTGCTGGAAAGCCCCAGAGCAGTCTCCAGGCAGCAGAGCATTCCCATTAAGGCCAATCAGTCTATCAGGTTTCATGGACTCGCCACCAGAGACATTTGTCAACTAAGAGCAGCAGGGAGAAAATTATATATCCTGAAGCTGGAAACTTCCCCATAGACTCAGCAAACACAACAATTCAAGACTAAGGTGTGTGGCTGCAAAATCAATGTCCCAGAACCTATCGCCATATTTTCCACTCCACTTGCTTTCTGCTACTTATTTCATTGAACAGCCACGGCTGTTGCACTGCTTGCATTCTGACAAACTGTGTTTGACTGTCCCTTACTGTGCAAGCAGGCACAGCACCATCCCATTTCTTGGTAACTGTGTCAATGAATGATTACTGGCATCAAAAGTCACACTGGCATTTCAGGAAAAAAGGGTAGGGAGTAGAAAAGAGCCTGAGAAAGGGACAACCCAGCCATACAGCTACACTTTACATAAATACCCCCATATCTTGAGTAGTGTTTGACATATGGTTTCAGTAGGAGCTATTGAAAATTCATCAGTATTTTCCATACTGCCTTCAAAATATCATCAGTAAGAAAAAAGTCTATTTTAAAATCCTCCTATTTTAATATGAAAAATTGGAAGCACTTGTTTAAAAAAAAAAATAGAAAAATTGACTGTTCTCATTTTTGCCTCATTATTTTCCTGATTTCTCAATGAGGAAAAGAAGAAAGAATAGAATATATATATTTTGCAAATCCTTTGAATTTTTCCTGTTTTTCTATCTCTCCTGAGTAAGAAGACATAAATTGATGACAGACTTCCCTCCGCCACTTGCCACTTAATGCTTTTCCCTCTCTCTTTCAGTGGAAAAATCTGATCATCAAACCAGAGCATAGATATTTTTTTATCATTTTATAAAGTTATTGATTACATTTTAAAGTTTGAATTCTATGTTTGCCTACAGTAAATACTGTGTTTGACTAAGGTTTATCTAAATGAAAATCATAACTTGAATTAAAAAACCTTCTGTAATCTAAAATTTTTGCTCCAAAAATACAAACCAGAGATAAAAACTTTTCACAATGAGGTGAAGTTTTTTTGTCTATCACCCAGAATAGGAAAAAAATTTAAGTCAATGAAGTTTAAAGGCTGAGACATAGTATTGTGTAGAAATGTAAAGTATAAATATGATATATACTTAATACATGTAGTACAGCATAGTAGTGTATAATATAAAATTTGTGTTAAGTAGCTAGGAAAGTGCATAAAAAACTGGTTGTAGTAAAGAAATAAAGGACAGATCTGGAAATCACAGAAATACATAAAAAAAACCCGTTAAGTAGACACATTAAAATGAACACCTGATCTTGTATGGTTGTTGAGAAGACCCTAATCTTATATATGAAATAATATCAGTGAGAAATGTAGGAAGTATCAATGTTATCCCAGAAGTCTAAATGATAGAGTGCTGTTTGTAAGACATACTTGCAAGGAGAGGTAACTAGAGGAAATACTTGAGCAGTTTTTGAGTGCCTAAATGGAGGCATCATGTTGCAATACAAAATCAGGGATGCACAATATTAGGCATGGGAGCGAATCTATAGTTAGTGTAAATTGTGATGGCTCCACTGTCTTTTTTGCTGCTGGCAGCAGGCACAGATGCAGGACAGGCTCTGGTGCTATCGAGCTGCATGTTTACACTCAGGGGTGCTCAGTCACCTCCAGGGGGACCTGGGGGGAGCTCAGAAAGCGGAAACATGAATGGTCAGAGCACTGTGGGACTAAATTATATGGAAATTAAAAGAACTGAGTATGTGCAGGTTGGCCAAGCATAGTATTAAAGGGGCTTTTGCTGCAGATGTGAGGCATCCTTTAGTACAATACATGAAAATACACATATCAGCAGTGACGTGAATTTAAGAAGGGGATATTCAGACTGAATATTAGAAAAATATCCTTTCTGACATTCTATAAGACTGAAATAGTTTCCAACCAAAATCAGAGAACTTGGAGACACTTCAAATCAGACTGGGCAAAACACTTAGAAAATTCAGAGAAATAAGCTGCTTTATCAGGATCACAGACTGGGGGTTTTTTAAAAGATTTTTTGCCACTTTTCAACAAGATTTATATGAAAATAAAACTATAATGTTACAAATAATAGTTATTGGTTTAAAATATTGAACAGTTAAAAATAAATACTTCCTTGCGAATGAGATTAATCCAACAATGCAAATGAATTTTAAAAGAAAAACTTTAAAAAAAACTAAAAAAGTATTGGGGAATTTAAGTCATCAGTCAAACAAGTAGTGAGTGGAAAAAGCACTGTCTGGCTGCACTCTCCCTTCAATGCAATCTATCCTTCTGGCCAGGACAACTTCACGGGTCTGCCTAATGTTTGTAATGTTTGTAGAGTTCAAAAGGAGGACAGCCCTATTGATCTGAGGACAAAGAAGTATGAAAAGAGACCATAAAATCTGAATTTATAGATATAAAAATGTAGTCTGAGGAGACTTGATTTTGGTATATTGAAATCTTAAACAGTATAGTTAATGTCAGATGGACTTACCATTTTTTTTCTGGGAGACAGATAAGAGGACAAGGGGTATAATTACAAAGCAAAGGAAAACAAATTTGAAACAGATGTCATGTGTCCTATTTTTCTTTGCACAGAGCCACAAGTGTATGCAGAATAGCTTATGAGTCAGAGGCTGAAGCTTAAACACTAGAGGATCATTCAAGAAACAATTAGGGCAAATGGTATCCTGAGGGGATTAGAGTATTAAAAGAAAATGAGCCTTAATAGACTGAATAGACTCTACTTAGTCCGTGAAATTTATTATGTTCATAAACCCCAAAACAAATACAGTAGCAGAAAGACAAAGGCTAAAGGTAGCCTACTTATTTAATATTTTCCTCTTTCTTAGTATTTGAGTATAATTCTGGTCTTCATTTTTGCCGTTGAATGTTAACACAAATATTAAATACACAATTAGATTAGAGATATTTCAAGCCACTCAGAATCTGCTTCAGGCAAAATTAACAAGAGCATTGCCTCTGAAATTTGGTGCAGCTGTTACTAATAAAAGAGCTAGTACTGCAGGCTGAAACAGCTGGAGATGATAAGTGAAAATAGAATTAAGGCTCAGCAATGCAGGTTTGCACTCCATAGGGAATTCTGGACAAAACCTGCGTGTGGCCTCAGGTCTGATGGCCTTGTTCTGTACATGACCCTGGTGACGTGGCATGCAGTACCCCAGCACTGGCCTCTTTGAAGATGACCACACAAGTTCTGACAGATGGGAAGTTCATGTATTCAGGTGGAAGACCATCCACATGTTCAGACATGCATGAAGATGAAAGTCTGAAAGTCAAACTTCGTGCAGAAGTGCAGTCCCGTCCTGCTGCCTGCCCTTCCCACCTGGGAAACCACAGTATCTGTCCTCTTCATGTCAAAATAGCTTCCCCCCCTTCCCCAAATGTTCTGTGTCTCAGTTGTTTATGTGTGTGTGTGTGTGTGTCTGGTCACTCTTCCTGTTTAAGTGGTCACCTTGCACTACAAACTTTTATGACACTTTTCACTAAAGAATTCAAGACTGTTGGTGTGCAACAGAAATAAGGAACACTACTACAGTGAAAAGCAATATTCTATGTGCTACAGACCTTTTCTGGACTTTGAGAGAGAATGAAAAACAGGTACTCCATCTCTAGCTGCCTTAGAGGCAGAAAGAAGGAAAACAAAGGAGCACACATCACCCTGGGGCTGTCAAATCTGATATCCTGCTCTAACAATGCTTCGCCACCTGCTTTGGGAGGAAAACGCAAGACACAGAATGACATAGCCTTGAGAGGAAGTTTCTCTCTGACCCCAGGCTAGTAGTGATTGCCTGTTCCTTGCTATTCAAAGAGAAATTTAGAATATTCTGCTATGCAAATGTAACTCATGACTAATGTGATATGCCTTGTCCCAGAGCTCAGCTTAGAGCATTGCTCAGGAGCACCTGTACCAGGGAACTTCCATAGAGGCTCCCAAATATGCATGAAAAAAATGGCTTTGGGAATGTGTGTAACAGAGTACGAGGTTGCTCCTGGATTTGAAAAAAATACAGTCATCCTCTCCAGGCCCTATTAGTGCTGGGACAGCACAGACCCAGCCAGCCTGTAAGTTGAAGTGTCTGAGAGAATAGCAAGGACTGAAGACTTACAACCTATCAGGATGAGCTGGCCTTTTGTCTGCTTTGGGCAGCTGCAGTCTGGTGCCAGCTACCTTCCTCCCCATGGGCAACTGAGAGACCACTAAGGAACTGAGATTGATTGTGTCATTCGATAGATCAACTGCATTATATATGTTCTCAGAGTTTGGCCCTGTGATAGAGGAGAAGACAAAGATACAAGGAAAAAAAAGGCTTCTTTTGGAAATTGAATGAACATTATAAGATTGTAACAGCAAACCAAGTAAAGTGTTATGAGGTGTTCCTTTGGATGAGTGCTGGACCATGCAGAGTCTTGATAGCAGGACTGTGATTCACTCTAGCAAGCTTAGCTGCTAACAGTGACAGAAGTGGGTAACAAGGTGGTCCTCACATCATTTACCTTCCTGCTGCCATCCTTCTCTCTCCAAGAGCTGTTCTGCTATGCGGCTTCAATGCACTTTGGCAAGCCCTGGGGACTTCACAGCTGCATCTGGGATTGCAGTATCTCTATGCTTACCTAGATATTTCCCTGAGGTCTCTACCACATGATTTTTCTGGTTTAATAATTTCTGGCTGCCTCTGGTTGGAGGAAGAGGGTGAGTTTAAGTCTTTCTTCATTCCTTTCCCCCCCAAAAAAAAACCCCACAATATCAGCTACAGGCATAGCAGCAGGAGATGCCAGCCACCACAATAAGTACATTTAAGAGAATAGGTAGTGATAGAGTACCTGGAGGTACTCTGTGAGGTATGAAGGGCAAAAGGGCTTCAGTAGGAGGATCTTAAGGGGAAATGGGAGCACCATGGAGAACCAGGAAGGATCAGGAGGAGATAAGGTGCTCTGAAATAGATTATCGAAGATAATAACGTAGTCCTGGAGAGAAAAGAGTAATGAAATTTTGAGAGCAGCTTGTATTTGAAACTGTGGTAGTGACAGTTTTAATTGTGGTGGTGAGACTGTGTGGAAGTTAGACTTAATTTTTGAGACAGCAAGGATGACAACTTGGGGCTCTGTCTGCATTAGGAATTGCTGAAGGTTTTCTAATCAAAATAGCGGGAATAACATACAGCATCTTTTTCCTTAGGTGCTTCCTCCCAGAAACCTGTTCTGTAGCAGGGAAATAGCCCCTCTAGTAACTTTTAATAGCCACTCTGGTATTATATAGGACTTCTCCTCCTTAGGATGCCTGCCCAGTACTCCTTTTGTCCCCATCTCAATCTCTTCCTGCTTTTGTTACTTAATATGTGTTACTACTCACTGAAAGTTCAGGTGTTAATAATACAGCAGAATGTGTTATTTTGTTCATTTCATGAATGTAAGTGTCATGTCTTTACAGAGAGCATGGCATTTCTTAGACAAAGATTGCATATTTATTGTGAGTGGGAGATTTACTGCAAATAGATTCAATTCATGAAAAGTCAATTGACGAGAGATACCTGAGCCAAGAAAAGCAAAGCTTCCTTCTATAGCAACCATGGAGGGTGGCAAGAGTGAAGCATTTAAATATGAACTATTTAGTACCAGATTCCTACTGAGCAGTACCTGGCTCTGTGCAGTCAACAGGCTGGACTCCAGCTCACAGCTCTGCAGCCAGGTCTGCTCATAAGGTCTAGCAGTGAGTGTCATGTAAAAACAGCACAGGGGAAAGAGGGGATTTCATCACGCTAACTGCTTTTCTTTGGTTCTGTCCCTTCTTTTTACACCACAACCACACCCTCAGTGCATGCAGCATCCTCCCTGCCCCACAATTCAGGGTGTATGCTGAGCAACCAGGCACCTTTCTCCCTCAGTTTGTTCCTTCAGTATTTATTCATCAATTCACACAGGGCTGTGTTGACTTATACCACTAAGGATCTGGTTTAGCCTCCTTTTACACACGACAATTCATTTGTGGCTTTTCTTCTTGTGTATAACAGTCTTGATGTTTAAATTTTTCTATTTCTCTGGGTGGTTTTTGGGGACACCAGTCCTTTTCCATACCAGCACAAAGGTTCTGAGGGAAAAACAAAGTCGTAACCACTCCTCTCCTGCCTTTCTTACCCCTTTTCTTTATCCTCATCCATGCACGCAATTTCCAGTGCCCTACTCCCAGGCTTGATAAAAGCAGCTCTCTTTAAACATGCATTTTTTCATTACAGCCAACACCTCAAAATGACAGAACAGAGCATAAGAGTTACTGCCAGCTGAAGTACAGCAATTCCACATTTCCAGGCTGACAGCACTGGTTTCTGCTTAGAGGAAAGCATTTGTCAACACTTCATTTCATAACCAAACGCACAGGTCACATAGCTTATAATAAACTGAAGATATTGCATAGCCTTTCTACATGCAACAGAATTCTGTTGAGAATCGAGATGTCAGGAATAATTTATACTCTTCTCTTTTTGTACCCCTGACTAGACATAAATAAGTATCAGACATCCTGTACAGCCTTCTTCCTATTAAATACTGTTTATTAACATCTGTTAAAATTAATAGGGTTTTTATCCTCTCACCATTAATCATTTTAAAATGTGCTGTGTTTGTTGTTAGTGCAGTATGACAGGCAGTAGAGACCCTTCTCATCTCACTTTAATCTCTAGCAAATTATATTACAGTGGCATCCTTTGGGACTGCAGAGTTTTGGATACATCAGCATTTCCTTTTACCACTACCTTTTCATCCCTAAAATTATTCTCTGCAATGTCTTGACACTCTGCACATGAAATGTGAGATCATGCATTTGATTCTCAAATATTTTAAATGTGTCCATTCTTAAATTAAAGAGCAGGAATCAGAAAAAAAAAAACAAACTTAAGCTAAAATTTGCAGTTTTTCAACATAAATCCACAATGGGGCATATGTTCATCACAATTGAAAAATGTATTCATATTCACAACTACTTACCAGAACCTTCCTCATGTCACACAGACACCTGCTGCAGCTTTTGAGACCTCAGTGAGGATCTGTCCTCCAAAGGCAACACACACACCAAAGCTGTGCTGAGTTTGTGGATAGAAAAATACACTGCAAACAGCAGCCTTGCAATACTAAACTTTTTTTTAAACTGATAATTAACGTTGTCTACAGACAGCATTAAAATGTGTAAATATTTTATAATGTTACTATGCAATTCCACGTACTTCTCACACAAGGGGCTCATGCAGAGCAGCAAACAGTGATCTGAGGTTACAGAGCAATATGGATACAATTCCACATTACTTGAGGAATAGTTTACAACTGAGTAATTAAAGGCCATATTGCGATGCATATGCTCCCCTGAATGAAGCAAATGCTGTTGACAATGTTCATGTCTACAAACAGAAGGAGATTGAGGAGATGCAGAAGGGGGGTTTTTTCAGTCTTGGAACATGCCCAGAAGCTATCATGTTTACTCTTGTGATTTCAGAATCTTCTAGAGACATTCTATTGCCTGCAGCACCAAACATGCAGCCACTTTGGATGATTTTTTCACTGCTGGTGGGTGAGGGAAAAAAGGAAATACAGGATATAAAGCCATGATCTAGCTGCTGGCCTAAAGATCCCTTCAGTTCCCATCAGATTCCACAGAAACTGAAGATGCTTTATACATCACAGACTCCAGAGTTCTAGGAAAAAGACTCAAATTCCTGGGCATATTATAGGGCCCAATAAAGTTGACTAATACAAAAGGAGGGGAAAAAAAAAAAAGAAAGAAAAAAAACCTGAACAAACATATTCTCATGATAATCCCAGTTTCTTTCTGCAAGCTACCCAACCACCAGGAGCTAGGGGATCACAGCCACTTACAGAGGTGCCTTTGCAAATATGGTAATAAACAGAGCGTCTACTAGTGACTTCACTTAAAGTATTTTATTTTTTACTGATTCTGACTTTTTTCATATCTCGTTCCCACTTTTCACTGAATTGACTGTTTTAATAGCAAAATAATATTTCTTTTAAGAAAAATTAAAAACCTAACACAAGAAAAATTAAAAACCTAACACAAGCAAGGCCAGAGACAGAATGAGTGTGCTCTGGATCAGTCTCCAAGGTTCATCATCCCACACCAGATTACAAAAAAGTGAAACCTGGAAAATGCGCCTGTATTTTCTACACCAGCATATAAATCTATAGTAACCCAATTAACTTTACTATAATTATTTTTTCATGGAGGCTGAGCAGGCACTCTAGAGATGAGAAACAGTGTGAAAATCCATCTCAGAGAGGTTTTGCCGAGAAGTCAACAGTTTATTAGCCACGATCCAGAGACAGGCAGGACAAGAATGTGAACAAAAGGGATATTCACAGTGAGAATAATTAATTTTAAGGAAAACCACAAGGGAAAAAAATTTCTGTGTCAGAACTTTTTATATGTCCTTGTAAAATTTAATATTTCATACCTGCTATTCCCTCAGGACCAAAAGCACCTTGTGTTGACTGCTGATGGAGATGGGAGAGGAGGCAGGAGGTACCATAGGGTCACCTAACCTTGCCAAGTGCTTCTTCTTTCATCCCTGACTGGTGCGGGAACACTATCATCCTGCTTTCACGTGAGAAAGGAGTACAAGGCTGTATGGGAGAACCTGTCAATCACTCTGCCCATCCATCAGACCCCATCTGTCTCATCTTCCTCCCACAGCTTTTGAAATGTTGGGCAATTCCAGCTGTATTTGACCGAAGGAACTAAGTCCTAACCATTTGGGAAAAAGGAATTACATTTCCCAAGTAATCTGACATCATCTTTCCAAGGCAGAAAAAGGGTGGCTTCAAAGGCCAGCATCTCTCAGTGCCTCTGATCTCCTCCACAAGAAGCACCAAGAGAGAACTAGCAGGTCCAATAAACCTGAGGACACAGCTGCTATTCCACCAACTTGTCATCTGGTCTTGTGGTTAATAAGGTCTTATGAGGCCGATGCTTGCTCTCCTTCTTAATGGAAAAATTTCAGCAACAATCATAAAAAAGTGACATACACTCATCTAATTATAACAGGTAAATGAAGACTTTATATGCCATTCCAAAGGGATCCATGATTCACTGTCAACACACCTGTCACAAAAATTCTTTCTACTGTAAGAGTATGTTTTCTATTCCATTATCTTGGCACATCTAGAAAGGTTTATAACCTAACAAAACTGAGTTCAGATTAAAAAATTTAGGTTCAGATACAGTAATTTTGCTGCAGTATGTTATTATCTTGAAAATTTGCCTTTGAGAGCTGAATACATAAATTAGAGGTACAGGCACAGAATATTACTGCCCATGTCCAGAAATGTCTATCATCTGGCAAGGAATGAAGTAAATAATTATAAAAGCAATTAAAAAATGTATAGTCATATAAACTGCTGCAAAAAAGATTTGCAGGATACGTTTTCAGTCTCATAGAATCAGGTCATTAGAACATGTCAAGTTAGGGAAATTGATTGACAAAATGACGGTAGTTCAAGAGAATAATGTATTCTCCTTCCTTGTCTAAACCATTCCAGTTTACCCAGTTCATGTGGCTATGATTGCAGATTAAACTGACTTTATTAAACAATAGCTTCATTAAAAATAAAAGACTATTAATCTGTCAGTCATTTTCATCAGGTGCAAAGGCTTTATGAGATCACTAGCTTAAATGAAATGAAACAAACGGCTTTCTCAGCTCTAAGTACAGAGGATTTGTCCCACATAACACCACATTTACAACTGCTGCATATGCAAACAGCTGAGAGAAGCAGAGTTGGGCTTTGAGTTCCAAAATATATAACTACTGAGGACATAGCAAATGTATAAAGTCTAGATTTCCTTTTAATACAAGTCAGTTTCTAAAAATTTGCCTTTTGTAGCAATCCTTGAAAGTCTAACATGAAAGAAAAGAATCACTGGGGATTCAAGGAACAGATAGCTGGTGTCAGTTGTAGCAAGATTAGTGTAATAGAAGTTAAATTTTTGCACATTCTAAGGGAACCCTGCGCCATTTACTTTCTGTGTCAAATATATATACAATATCTGTGTCTTTCTGTATTCTGGTAGGGTGGTCCGTGATAAGCAGGAACTAGTTACAGAGGAATGTTAGCAAAACTGTTAGCAAACCTACACAGAAATGCTAGGGCAGGACCTTACTGTGAAGAGGGTCTTTATATAATCCATGTTGCTTTAGGCATTCACCTGTAGTGGCTCTGTTAGACGTCTAGCACATCTGGACATCATGGGAACATCAAGATGATTTAGCTCATCTAAGAGACAAATTACTATTTGAAAATAAGGTGTCACAGTTCAACTTTTTGAGTGTGTTTGCATTCATCCATTGGGTGAAAGTAGGTTCTCATGCCTACTTTAAAACTTCGTTCTCCTTTATCTATATCATCATAATTACATCAGCAACCCCTATACCTCCCATCCACAAATGCAACCATGCTCATATGAAAGTGGTCACTCATACCGCCCTAATGATGGAACTGTCTCCCTGAGGAGTTTTATCCACTTGATGCAAAACAAAAATCCTACAATTTTGCATGTAACTTGCATTTCCTTAGTATAAATTACATCTAAGCCACTTCAGAAAGTAGGCCACAGACTTCCATCTTATTTCATGCATTAAAAATGTTTATGGCTTGACTTTAAAAATAATTTTTCCAAAGTCACTTATACAGAACATTGTTTAAGCATTGCTCTCTAAAGCATTCTGAAAAATGAAGGCTGTCTGCTGGTCTATTGCCTTTTTCCCTCCCAAGAGCAGCAGTTCCCTGCCATGTATTCTTCTGTTCCAGATCTGATCATTAGACTGGGCAGGAGTTTAATAATAACTAATTACTCATGTTGTGTTTAGTATATCCATGCAGTAGAGCCTCAGTACTGTATGCAGTACGTCCTCCATTGGTTTTGCTGCTTTCTGAAGCCCACCATGACAGAAAATTTAGTAGTTAACCTATTATGCAGACACATTCTAGAATTTTAGAGGGGAAGATCAACTCTGTGTATATGACCACGTTATGCTCATATGTGCATACATAAATGTGTCTTTGTAATACATGTATTTCTATATAATTTTACTATATTTATGCACTTAAAAATCAGGTAACTGGTAGATTAGAATGATCAAAAAGTCTCACTAAGAACCTGCAGCACAAATCCAAGTCCTGTTCTGAACTCCTGCTGAAGGGTGTCTCCAGGAAAGAAAGCTGTAAGCATACACTGGCTTGCTGAGCTAAGGAATAAGAGGTGATCAGACACCACCCCATATTATTCTTTGATGTGTGGTCAGAAATAAGCACACCTTAACCCCATTAACTTGATAGGTCTTGGTCTAATGTTGCTGCTATGGAATTTTAGGAAAGGCTTGTAAGACTATAGAAAAGAGAAACCACTCAATGAAGTATTTTGTGTAATTCCTTAAGATCTCTATCAGTTTTCTGGAATATACTGTTGGTTCATTCTGATTCAATGCTATAAAAATTTGTCACAAGAATATCTCCAGATAATTATTTTCTTCTCTTTTAATACACATGCTAACCTAGCTTTTCTGTGTTTTCCCTTTCCTCTTAACCTAGTGTCCTTTCCTAAGCTCTGTTGTCCTTAGAAACCTATTATGCTACAGCTCCTGCCTTGGTGCAAGGCATATCTGATTCAAGGCCAGCACAAGGAATTTGGCATTTGATGCCAGTCATCTTCCCTCTGCACTCAGCTGGAATTCTTTATCTCTTCACTCATCCCCCAGACACAGGATTTAAAATTACCTCCACTGATAGTCTAAAAGTAATCTGATTTGCTCATGTGTATTTTATAGGAGGCAACCTCAAATTTTATAGAACTATCCAATTTATGTCTCTCTCATGGCAGAAATAGGGAATTCAGCAGTATTATCCTTCACTCCAGTGTGTCCCCTGTTTAATAAGCTTCTACACATTTCCTAATACTTTTTCAGCCATCAATGGATCTGAAGTAGGTAGTGAGGTAGAAGACATTATGGTTTTCTGCATGGAGCATATCCTCTCTGCTCATTAACTCTATGGAAAACAACTTGCTCCACTGCAGCTGCACTGCAGCTTGAGTTAGATTGGATATTAGGAAAAATTTCTTCACAGAAAGGACTGCCAAGCAGTGAAACAGGCTGCCACGGTGGTTGGGTCACCATCTCGGCACTTAGGGACATGATTCAGTGGCGGACTTGGCAGTGCTGTGTTAGACTCCATGATCTAAGAGGTCTTTTCCAACGGAAGTGACTCTATGATTCTAAGTATACCTTATTATGCAGTCTTGAGATTTATATTAAAAGCAAAGGACTTAATCTGAGTCATTATAAATTTAATTCTCAGCCCAAGAGACACACTGGTATTGGTTTTTGTTTGTTCTTTAGGCTAGCTGCCAAGTCCTTAAAGCCTATGGGGCTTCAATCATAATTTTTTTAAGAACATTTCTTTGTTTACATTCTGTTGTCCCAAAGGTGATTAGCTCTCTTGCTAGAAGGTTACTTTGTTATTCTACTGCAAGGTTCTGGATGAACTTCAGATGGGATTAGAAATTCCTTTGTAGCCAACAGCAGCACTTGCAAGCATTGCTTTCATGCGACTGTATGACAGCATCCAAGCTTTGGAGCTAGTGCTGATAGTCCCTCTGTACCCTCCTGTCATGTATTCCTATTTGCAAAGTTTCATCAGACTTCGTTCATTGACCATAAAAACCAAAATGCTGAGACATTCACTGCCACCTCAGCTCAATAACTGATTTCTGGGGAATAAATACAAAAGGTTAGCAGCATTGCATAGTGCTTTGAAGCCATCATTAACTTATAGAATGTAACTGGGTAGCATAAAGAACATTTGTGGTTTATTGTTAAATTAGAGCTGAGAGGTTGAAAAGCTAGTCTAAATCCACGGGTGTGCCTAGAATCACTGATTCATGAGGCTTTTGTACAATCACCACTTTATATTCTGTCCATACTCTGGATGAATAAATGTGTTTAGAGTCCTAAACTAAGCTAAAATTTGGTTTGTATAGGCACACAAAAATATTTTTTCTCATCTAAACCATTATTCTTCTTAAAAATAAAATCAGAGCCCTCTTATACTCTGAAGTGAGCAAAGTTGGGCTGAAAACCTCAGGAGAGAAGGTATTGTATTTTACACTTCCAGTTGTTTGGAAATAGTCCAAAAGCAGATATATAGAAAGACAAATATAATGAGGAGAAGTCTGCTAAGCTCTCGCAAAGGTTTGAAAAGAATTGAACTTAGTTTTGAGATAAAAGCTTTTATTTCATGTTCAGTATTGATATTTTTTGATATATTTTGTTCTGAAACTCAGTATGCATAGGTGCTTTATCAACACACACTTAAAGCACTGTCACATGAATATAATTATGATCCTTTGAACTCATGTTTTTTTCTTCTCAAATCTGTACAAAGCAGATGAAAAATCTGAATGTATCTCAGATACCATGTTAGACATTATTTCACAGAGAAATTTCACAGAATATTCTGAGTTGGAAAGGACTCACAAAGGTCATCAAGTCCAACTCTTAAGGGAATTGAGCTCTCAAGCCCATATGAGGATTGAACCCAAAACCTTCTTGTTTTTAGCACCATGCTGTAAGCAACTGAGTTAATCTCAAGGTCAAAAAGTGTATATGAACCTTGTACTGAAAGTTACCTCGTTAATAATCCTAAAATGTGAATTAGAAAATGAGCAAGCAAGAATCAAAAATAATTCTTGAGCTATAAGCTTCTAAATAACTTTAGTGTCCTTTCATCTCACCATGGACACATAAATGCTTAGTACATACACAGCCCTAATGCCTCTTACACACTGCACATTCCTAATCTGAAGCACATTTTCATAGACAAATTCATAACTCTCAATTCAACTTAAAAAGAAAAAAAAGTGGTGTAAACAGAAGTAAAACAATAATGACAGTATTTATTTGAGATACAATTTTGTGACCAATATTTCCCAAAGGCATATTACAATATTATTGTAAAAACAGACAACAAACTTCTATTTTCTAATTTAACAAGGTCACTTGTAAAGTCTTATATGCTCAACAGTATCTGGATTCTATTACTGTGCAGCAAAACATTTCACCTAAAAAGCCTTCCTGTGTCTTTCACTTCCTTCACAACTAACAATTCCAGGTCTGGAAGATTTCCTATAATGCGTATTCCCCTGGTCCATGATGAACTAGGTTAAACTGGGAAGGGTTTCTGTTACAGCAATGACAATGTATTTATAGGAAGCCTTCCAGGCAGTAAAATGCCATGCCTGACAAACAGTCTAGGAATCACCTCAATTATTATTACACTATAGTCATACAGCTATCTTCTCATCTCTTCCTTAAAGAAGTGTTTTATTTTGAAGGGGATAATCAAAATGTTTACTCTGAGATAAATACATCCAATATTGTAGATTGAGCCACTTAATTAAATTTTACTGAACAGCTAAAAGGAATATTTTGAAGCAGTTTCATCTAGAAGTGATTTCATCTAAAAGGACTCACATTAAATTAACAAAAGCCTGGATCTTGAGGTCTTCCTTTAGTTTTCAATCAAGAAATGTTTAAAATTGCAGTGTAGATAAGCCTATTTAAATACAGGTAAACAAAAATCCCAATCTGAATGGTTTGAGCCAAAAATGAAATAAAAGAGACAAGATCTTCAGCTGGAGGATAAATTCCTTGTTTTTAGCTAATTTTTTTTATTATTTATACAAAGCAATCTCCTCTCCATGGTTCGTTTGTCCTTTTTCTACTAATCCCCGGCAGATTCAGCAAAAGCATGAATTAAATTTTAGTCTACATGAATTTTGCCTCAGAGAAGACCAAAGAAGACTTCATTGTTCACCCCCACAGAGAAGGTAGGCACAGATCTGGGATGGAGTTGAGAACTGCAAAGTTGAGCACCACATTGCCTAACTTATATGATAGAAATTCCCATATACAATCAATGAGTAGAGGGAGAAAAGCACCTCAGAATTAAATCCTCAAAAACAAAGTATGAAGTAAACCAAGTTAGCTAATAGAGAAACACTTCAGGTCCTCAATGTCATCCATTTCTGAGGCCTCATTCCCCTAAGATGAGCTTTAGTGAGGCAGCTGAACCAACTTCAGATTTACTTGCCAACTGCTCCCATGAATGACGGTTCTAACCCTACTCTCCTTCCTCTTCTCCTCTCCCTTCTTCCAGTTCTGACATATATCTCATCCCCAGTGATCAGCTGAAATCAGTAAAATAATTGTTTTATTGCTGTCAGTTTTCTGCCTAATTCAGTGAAATGAATCAATACTCTGACAAACTCCAGAACTAGTGCAAGGTACAGTTTGCAAGGGTGCAGACAGAGCAGGAAAGGGGAAGAGAAGCAGACTGATCCCTTTTATATCATCAAATTATTAGATCAACCCTGCTTTCCTCATCATTTTCTGAACTTCAGGAAGAAACCTTCCTTTGATCAAGATTCTCAAGTCCAGAGAGTGGGGAGAAAATGGACTAGTTCTGTTACAAATTTTTACTAGTGACTTTGTGTATTTTATTCACACGGCTCTAGAATTAGGCAGCATCTCCGTGAGATCCCAAGGACTGCGATTTTTGGACTTCAGTTTTTTAATCTTCAGAGTAGTTATCTGAACAAAACATAATCGCAAAGTAACAGCTGTGACTTTATTTCAATAATGGTAATATCAGACATATACTTAACCTAATTGTGCCTCTAAAACCTTTAGCCAGCCACCACTTTAAGATCACAGTGTCTCAGTGAACTAGAATGCAGCATCCTTCCAGGCTGCAGCCCACTGTAAGCAAAGCAGCTTGATTCCAGCTCTGTGAGACTGATCGTTCAGACAGCACGGCACTAGTGACTCTTTCATGTAACCCAAGCAAGGGTAATAAAATAGGCAATACCAGTGTAATGAGAAAGATACAAGGATATACAGAGAGAACAACTACAGAGCTCCTTCAGATACACTTCTAAATGTGAAGGAGAGCCCTGTAGAGAAGGCAAGAATCAAGTTAGGGTGATGATGCAGGAAGTCTCAGTACTAAAGCCTTCTAACGTCCACGCTTTATATCAGCTAATTTACTGGCTGCGAATAGAACAGAGCCATCCACAGAGAAAGGACAAGGCAACCCAGTATGATCATGTGTTTCTTAGGACATATTCGATTCAGTCTGCTGCTCTACAAAGAAAAAAACACTGCCCAGAAGCATCACTTAGTCTTGGAATGAACACTTAGCATATACAAAACTTCCAAATAACTTTCATCTGATTCAAAGAACTCCCACTGGCCACCTGCTCTATTGTTAGTCCTTTGTCACTGGTATCTTCTCGTCTAGGGAAATAAATCTAGTGTTGTCCCTTATGTATGTATCTTTACATACTATGTGTGGTGGTGAGCTAGTACAGGAATATCAGCACGCATGTACAGGATATATGGAAAAAAAATGTGTAAGAGCCTGAACAACACACTGAAATACCCATTGAGAAAAGTGCCCTGAGGGTCCCTGTTTCTGGTAAAGGGCCTGACACCAAAGAAAAATGCAAGTTAGCCCCAAATGAGAATACTGTCTATTGCCCAGCATTCTTAACCTGAGACACTTTTTATTACTGCATTCTCAGAAACTTCCTCATTAGAAAATGGAACACAATTTTGAAAAAAAAATATGATAAAACTTCAGAGAAACACCCACCTGGATTCTAGGCCTGAGCAGCTGCACGAGCCATCTGTGCATACCATATGTTTAGTGCTTGATTTAGGGTGAATTAACAGGGCTTGAAGGTAGACTGAATAGCTACAGTACCATTAAGAAATTGCTTTCCTTCACACTTTCTTTAAATCTCCTTTTTTATTTTCCTGTGATGTAACTTTTTTCTTCCTTGTCTATTGGTAGAAATCAGTGCATATGAACAAAAGCATTATCCAGTCCCAGCCTGTAGTCGATCAAACACTGACTATTTAACTCCTGCTTCAGACACTTGATAAGTTTGGTTATTTTTGAGACTACCCATTTAGTCCAATGTTTTAGTGCTGTTCCCTAAACAGGAAAATTAAAAAAAAAAAACCTTACAAAAATTTCTTGATGAAATCAAGTGCAACACACCTTAGCCTCAAGCCATGCTTAACTTTACGTGCTGTGAAACAGTCCTAAGCCAGTTTTCATAGTGCAGCAGCTCTACTATCAGATTCCACAAAGTAAGCTCACGTTCACCAAAGGGTTTGGAAGCCACATGTCAAAGTTGGCTCAAATTTCACTTGAATGCAGATCAAAAGCTTCAAAGACCTGAAAACACACTTTAAAAACAACTCTGTGATTCAACGGAATTTTAGTTTGCATGTGGAGATTTGCTTAAATCCCAAGTGAATCAGAATTGCCAGAGTACGGACCTATGTGAAGAGAAGCCAATAATTTTCCTATTAGCTTTGGATTCTTTCTCTCACACCAAATATCAAACATGCTTTTTTAATTCCACCAGTTAGGATTGTAGCTTGTTCACAACATCCTGAGCCCAAGAGATTTTCAAGGGATATAGCTGAAATTGCTGCATTTCTTACTCTGCTTGCAAACTAACAGCATATCATGAACACCTCCAGAAACAATATAGTAATAATTATGTTATTGGTACTAATAATCCAGCCACACAACGTCTAAAATCTAGTATCTACAGTATATGCAGTAGCTATAATAGTTTTGTGAGTTCACAGAACACCCATAAAATACACAATATTTTAAATCACTTTAATTCTTGCTTAATTACTTAATATAAACCCAAAGCAATTAAATTCAATACAATGAGGGTAGACTAGACAGACTAAATAGTGTTTAGTAACCATGTCTTTCCAAGATGTTGTTAACAAGCTACAGCTGTGGCTTTTGGAAAAAGAAATAGAAGATTTGAAAACTAAAGCTACTTGGCACCCAATAAAAAGACTAAAATGATGTGTATATGGGTCTCTAAAGAGACAGTATTATGAAAAGTTTTATAATGACAGTGTCAAAAATCTTGCTGCTAGAAATTTTATGCGAAGTAGGTATCAGCCACATAGGTGTGTGTTAATTCTAGTCATGTGTGAAATTATCTGTGGATGAGAGTGGATCCAGTCCTCCATATCTGTGCTTGGTATCCTTTCAGTAAATCTTATAAGATTTCTTGCTCTTTGTAGACTGATCTTTGGAAATCTCACAGCAAATATTTTAAAAAATTTTCACCACCCGGAAGAGCAGAAATAGTGCAGTACCAAGTGGTTTTGTTTGGCTGTAATAACATTAAAAATGAAACTTGGAAAATCACTGTATTTCTCGGATCCTTTTAAACTAAATGCAGAAGTGTTAATAAATGCATTTATATATGGAGATTTGATGCTACACTTTATTCATTCTAAAACAACTCAGAGCTTTCTGACCAAAAGTATCATTTTCATTGTGATCATCCTTTATTGACAGAATTTACTCAAATTACTTTACTCATTCATGAAGAAAACTTAACTACACGGTTGCATGACTTCAAGAAATGCAAAATTCAGAAAAAATATTCTGTTGGAGAAAAAAGGGAAACCTAAATTGCATCAACATTGTTCTATTATTTCAACTTAGGTGATTGGATGGTGGTTTAAACCAAAGGGACTCAAACAGGTATCCTTACTCTTCATGTTTTCCCAGGGGCAGGGGGCTAGATCTGTATTACAAAAACTTCTGTTTCAACAGCACAACTTGGTCTGCATGCCAAAGAGTGATACTTTTCAACAGTCTTTTAAAGCCACATCCCATTCTCAAAAGAATATGTTAATTTTCTTAGCCTGTACAGTTCAGCAATACCAAATTGATTCATTATCATCTGTTACCCAATCATTACCTTGCCAGTTCCTTACATTTCACTGAAGTTTGCCATGAGCACAAAGAAAACAAGCTTTTATTTCTCATCTCTGTTTTCTCAACCCGAAAGTTTCTAAACATCCTCTCTCTGGATGTCTGCACAAGTGTTTAATGTCAAGACCAATGCATTTCTCATTATCGCATTAGATTCAACAAGTTGACAAGCAGCTGCAGGTGATGACTGCTACTGAGCTGAACTGTTTCACAGCTCAGGTCTTGGCACCACTTTTTTTGCATGGGCTCTCAGCAACTGGTAATGGCTGATTGCCATGTTTAAAAGGCTCTTTCACATGTACTTGGAATTCCAGCCAAGATTTTGAAAGGTAAAACCCTAAAAAGAGTTAGGCAAGCATTTCCATTTGCAGGGCCTAAGCAAATGCTTTAAAACCAAATTGATTCTGTTGATTATTAGATATAGATGTAAATATAGCCACCTTACTTTTTAAGAATCTAATGTTTCAAACCCTGGCTAGCTTCATGGCTTACAGCATTACCATACAGTCTTCCAGCCAAAACACAAAACACTGCAGACTATGTCACGTACAAGACAGACAACATGCCATCCTGGACAGAGAAGGTACTCATGCGGGCTACTGCTCTTCCCTTTGCAGGGATAGGTTGGGGAAGTACTTAAGAACAGAGAGCCAGTGACATGCATACATAAGTGTCTGCACCCAAACTCTCACCCCAAAAACCACATTCAGCTAACAAAATAGACCTCCAGCCCTCTCGCTGGACTTGTGCAGACCAGCAAGTCTCTAAGGCTGAGGAGCAGCTCACTTCATTCTCTACATCTGGTTTGATTCAGGTGACACTCGTGTCCCTATTTAAGTCTCTTTGATAAGTGATCTAGTTGGTATTTCCAGCACACATCTCCTCCACAAAGTGGAGCGTCCTCTATTTTCCTTTAAAATGCCACAGAAAAGGATACACCATTTGTTGCTTTCCTATAAGCTCCTACTTGTGCCTATGCTCACCTTAGCAGTGGGAAACAAGGGTTTAATAAGTTTCTCTGCCTAAAGTGATAAGGCAATTACCACTTCCCAGAAAAGCACTCAGACTGTCAATTCTCAATGTTTATGAGTGGGAACAAAGATCCTATTGGGTATGAACCGAAAATGAAATTTTACTGGGTTGGAAAAAAAGGAAGTAACGGCAAGTAAGGATTTGATTTTGTAACCCAGAGTTTACGGTAATTAGCCTGGATTAGTGTATCTGTAGGTGTGGTCACACCTTCTCCTGCTACAGTTTAGCAACCGACCGTCTAATGTAAAGTGCAGGAACTACTCAGGAGGGAAAGAGAGACAAGAGTCCAGGACAGTCTAGACAGTGAGCCCCAGGAGTGACTCGTGCTTCCTCTCATGCACACCATCTTTCTCTAAGACAATATGTAAGTAAACTAGGTGTCTGGCCATTGCCTGGCCCTGACGTCATGTGGCGGAGAACAAGCCAGGTCCATGCCTGTAAACTTTTCTGACTTCCAAAATGAGATTACTATATGCAAACTGACAGCTGGGAAAAGTCCCTGGCCTGCACTAGCTCCCAAATCAAATAGGAAAACTCTTTGGGGAAACAGGAGGTCAAAGCCACACAATTGCCCATTTAGAGGATTTAAGAGTAAACACTGACTTTCCAACACCTGGCAGCATTTCCCAGAGCTGTTTAATCCACTCATACAAAACATGCAGCTTGATTCCTTTTTGCCAGTGGCATAGTTTCCACACAAGAAGGTGCCCCTATGCTTCTGTACCTACAGCTAGGTCATTGTAGACCTGTCCAGAGGGAGATTTGTGGGTCAGAGCCACCCTGGATGCAGGAGGGGACAAACTTGAACTCTCCAGAGTGCCCTAGACCCAAGGCTATCGGGCAAAGCCAATGTGCATTCGTCAAGCCTAGTTTTAACAGGATGGTATGGCCTGTGTTGTGCCAGGTGCTGGACTAGACGGCTCCAGAGGTTCCTTCTGACCTAAGTTACTACTTCGTGACGCTATGATATAGCTACTTTTCTAACAGTGACTACCCTATAAATACAGGTTACGTGTGCTTAGATAGGAGTCCTTTAGCAGCCTCTCCAGTCAGAGATACTGCATCATGCACACGCACCCACACACACAGAGAAATCCTCCTTCACAAGAGCACTCGGTGACGGGCCTGAAAATATGCTCTAACATATGAGTGGCTAAGCCTCTGGAAGGGGATGATCAGACAGACTGTGGAACTGCCATTCCTGGAGATTTTCAAACTGGATTGGCCCTGAGCATCCTCATCTATATTTAAAGTTACCCCTGCTTTGAGAGATGATTGATCTTCAAGTCCATGAGAGGATTCTTACAACACAGATGTTTACATTATTCTATGGTATTTTCCATACAGACACTAAAAAAAAAATAAATAAATAAGATTTCTTTATGTTTGGACAACATAAGTATTTAGCAGAAGTCCACTTCTTTGTCTTCGTCCATATCTTGCATTTTCTGAACTATTTTACATTAATCCAAATTCTCCTATCAATTAAATCTTATCACTGAATTAAAATCAATAAGGTAATTTGGCTTTTCTTTACAAGAGGATTTCACGAAATATTTGTCTCTCTGTTTTCTAGACAGATTTTTTTAAACATGTAGAATTATTTCTGCCTTTCTGCTTTTTATTTCATATCCATTTCATTTGTCATACTTATGCAGCACATGCCTCTTGTTTTCTGCTGAGGAAGCTCTATGCACTAGAAGTATGAAAGTATAAAGAAGTAAAAAGCTCTTCTAATTAGCTGGACAGAATTTCTGTCATTTTCTTGAGAAAGCAAAACTTTAAAGATTACTTCTGCTAGAATAATATGCTTCTTCTTGACAAAAGACAGCTCAATGCTTTTACATACCAGATACGTTACAACAATGTAGGAAGAGTTTTCATAGGATTCAGTGTTATCAGATTTTGATAACATTCAGTGATGCATCTATGTAACTTTTTTCCTGAATACTTCATTTTGAAATGTGGCAGAGGGATTAAAATTGTTTATGAGAGAGGGAACACGTAAGGAATTTAACTTTCAGACCGATCTAAAGTCAGGTTTTGCCATATTTTCCCTTACGAAAGCTTTAATATTAATCTTTAATACTCTGTTTATCACACATACTTTCTACTGCACTGATTCAGAGATTGTATATGGCCATTAATTTGTATGAACTTCATCACACATGCTTTGACAGTAGACAATTAAATACTCACTGGCTCATTAAACTGTCACAGTTTAAATGCAGTTTCAACAGTGTCTGCCGAGCTTAATGAAGCTCGTATTCATAGAATACCTTAAATGATGTCAGAGGAAAGTGAATATTCCACATAAAGATGCCCATATCTACCACTCTATGGAAGTCAGTTATTATGTTACAGCATACAGGCTAAGCTGCTTTTTTTAATGCACACTTATTTGGAAATTGCTGTCATGAGTTTGCTTTGCAGACTCTGTGAGAAATCGGTGTTATTGATTCAAAAAGGTTAATAGCCCACGGGTATAAACAACCAAAGCCTTACATTTTGCTTCCCAAATGTTTAAATGCCAATTTTACACATACAGCTATACTTCTGAAGAAAACTCTTCAAGAAAATATCTTTTCAAAGACAGAATTTTTAAAAATGCTGTACACCACTCTGGTCAATCAAACCTGATATTTTAGCTTCATATTCAGCCTTGCCTAAAACATGCCGAGTATTCCTACTATCTAGCTTGATTAAAGATAAAAGTTATAGTTTGTGCAATATAACACAGAAGTATGTAACAGGATGGGAATTCAAAATAGAAGAAAAATTTGTGAGGCAGAGTGGGACTTCTGCCCCCAAATGTAAATGGGTTCAATGCAAATGTCTGGCATTCACTTCCAAACCTGCAGGTCAGACTCCTCTTCATGTCAGTGGGGAACAAAATTTGGATTGAAGTTCATTGTAAGGGAAGATCTAAAAAAGAATCATTGAAACATACCCTAGAAATCGTTGTTGCTCTACACTGACCACTAGTAACAAACATACATTTCTACTATAGACATCTAAACTTGGGCAAGAATATCTCCACTTGGAACCTGCAAACACTTAGTACAATTCAAGTTTAACCCTTGTTTCCCCAATGTTGCTTTAAAGTGACCTTATACCCACATTCCTCTTTTGACTGGCAAAATTTTGGCTGAAAATTGCTAAATTATTCAGTGATGGGAATATTTCTAATAGCTTGTAGCTACGAATGAATTTATAGTTTTAGAAGCAGAGAGCAAAAGTAAGAGAAAGGTTTCTGTCTTCAGTTAGGGAAGGTGAACTATAAATTAAAAACCGCAGATTCTCTTAAAATTCTCAGGGCACAAAATAAAGTTATGAACTACCTCCATTTACAAACTTATTCCAGGCAATAGGAAACAAAGCTTGTAATTTTTGTAATATATAGCCACATCTTCTCAATCTGCAGTCTGAGAGACGATTTTCTTTTTGGTTACATTTTTTTTCAAAGTAAGAGGAATAGCTGCTCAATTTTCACTTCTTTATGTTTCAATTACCACAGCTACTCCAACCAGCTAAGAGACTCCTGTTGTACTATAAACTGTAAAAACTGTACATGTGATAGAGATACATTATTCAAAATAATATTACACAGCTACATTACTTCAGCTATGACTAGGGCTCTGTTTGTATGAAATATTACTTCTGCCTACCTTGGCAAATTTATTTACTATAATTTCAGGCAGAATTATAATAAAAATGCAAGCAAGTATATCCTTAGCTGTTTAAATATCAAGTGGTTTGTGACCCTAGAAATACCATACAGAGATATGAACCAAAAAGGCTGATCCAAAACACAAAGCAGTTGATATGAATCATTGCAAAGTCTTCTCCAGTTCATTCAATTAGTGACACTCGTAAAGTGAATTGTGACTCCAGTATGCTTTGGCTGCTAGGAATAATATGAGAAAAATTATTGAATGCTTTAAAAAGAAAGGAACATAATTATGAGATTATTAATATTTTCATTAATTGGGAGGGGTGCACTGAAAAATTCCCCAACTGATATGCATTCTACAAAAATTTTCCATCGAAATAATTATGACTCTCCAGGCTGGTGCCTAACTCAATATAAACAATGAAGACCAGAGAGAAAGAGAGACTCTTTTCCTCTTGTTTCATTGCACAAATCACAAATCTTTGGGGAAAATAAACAAATAAACAAACAACAATGTGAAAAATTATTCTTTTGTGGCTTGGATAATAAATCTGTGAAACATATCCTAGATAATCTGTTTTTCACAGTAGCATTTTGGAAAAAATATTAATTTCAGACTAAGGTTGCAGGTTTTTTAGGATTCCTTGTATATGTCACAAACACATTGTTCATAAATACAAGATTATTTGATAAAAATCAGCAGCTACCCACAGCAAGTGCCATTGCATTCATAATTTTTAAGGACATAGAAAATGACACTTCAGCTATTTTATATTTAGAGCCAGGATTGCCTTTACATGTTTCTTGGAATAGAAAGGCCAGTAGAAGGCAACAGATGAAACAAAACTAGAAACACAGAGCATGGCATTTTATGATGGGAATCTGGATAGCATCACTGGCCATTACCATCCACTGTAAAACTCACGAGCCTTTGAACTCATGAATGTGAAAGTCTGTTATCACAATGATTCAATGATCCGTGCTCAGAGGCACCCTTTTGACTACCTACAATCCATCCTTCCACCCTCCGCTGCCTCTAATCATTACAATAAGACAAATGCCCCAAATATGCAAAGACAGTAGCAAGAATGTGCAAAGAACCAGGCAAGCCATTCAGTCTCAGGTGAGGTTAGAAGAGAACAGGAGGCACTACCCTACAGATTTCACTTCATGTCAAGTAACTATGCCCCCACGGGAAAACCTAACACAGGAAAAACTGATTTGCCTTATCCACCTTTGGCACATATGTAGGATGTGGAAATCTGCTCCCTTTCATTGCAGTCTCTCAGGATTAGTGGTCTCTACAGAGAATCTCAATACACAGAGACTTCTGTGCAACACTTATGGACAAGGAAAACAAGCAGAGTCCTTTTCTTTTTGAAGAATCTTCAAAAAGTTGAACTGGTACCAGGTTTATTCAGCTAGGACACTTCATCTGAAATATTCATTTTGTATTTTGGATTTTTAGAAAAAAAATATTGTAACGAAAATAATTTGCATTCCAATCTACTTGAGAAACACTGCAGGCAGTAGACAAAGCTCTTCTGAATTGCTGACAGCCCAAGCCAACTTTCAAAGATGATGCTGTACTCCAAAACCTGATATAATTAACCAAGAGGGTCAAATAGACGGTTAGGCAACAATCCAATCCTTTCCTCATGACCTGCCTTGTCCCACGCATTTGGGCTGGGATGGCAGGAGAGAACTTTGCTTACAGCTACATGTCGACTCACAAGGGGAAGAATGCATGGCTTAATACAGCTTTGTACTCCTCTGATCCCGGGCCATCTGTGTACCAGCTGTCCTCTGGTGAAAAACGGAGCATACTGAATGTTTGCTGAAGGGCTTTTCACACATTTCTCTCCCTTGTCAGCAAACTTGTTTTAACGTGGGAGATTTGGTCACTCACTTTACTCTGTTCTCTCTTTCTTACTCATGTATATAACCACAAAAGCATCCTACCTAACAGTCAGCTGAGAGCATTGCATGGAAGTTACAAAACAGATACCAGAATTATCAACCTTTTGCACTGTCCACTACCCATCATCACTGTGCCTAATCATCTTGCACTCTGTATCTATGACTAGGATATCTAGATGACTTTGTGCACTATTCAACATTTTTTTCTGTTTCCATTGTCAAAATGCTGTTAAGACTATCCTTTTATGTTGTTTTTTTGTGTTGGCTTTCTTTACTTGCCATATTTTCTTTTGTCTTATTTGAGTGGATTTGCGATATGAGATGTTACTGCTGAGAGGTTGAGAGCATCATTCTCACTATGTTAGAGAGAGCAACATTATGCAGCCACCTTTAGAAAACAGTAGGGTGCTTAACTCATCTATTCTGCTCTAAAATTTGGTTTAATAGCTAATTATTATTTTTTTCAGCAGAGAAAACTTTGATCCAGGTACTTGTAAACCTTGTCCTTATTTAAACCTTGTCCTTATTTCTTGGTCATGACAGTTACAACAGTTAAAAAATCAAACTGGAAAAGACCCTCTAAAATAACTGAGGTTTGCTACACTGATAGGTCTGAAGAGTGAACCAGGGCACTAAACAGTCACCAGGAGTCCAGCAATCACTATGGGAACTGGAGTATGTGGTAGCCTGAGCCATATTGTGTACCAGCAGGAAGAACATTATACAGTAATCCCAACTGGAGCTGACAAATGGCTTGCTGTGACGAATGTGCTCATTCAGTATTTGCTGTGGGTAGTTCTTTGCTCAAAAAGAAGGGCCGTTTCTCAAGAAGCTGGAGGTAGGTGAGAAAAGGCAATTTTAAAGACTGTCATTTCCCAGTTGCTCCAGTTTAGCAAGGAGGCCAGTGAGCTGCTATGCACTTTGATGAATGGGAGTTTCAGAGGACAAGAAACAAGGTCCCAGGTAGTTTTTCCAGAGCCTTCTCTCCCCATTTCAGTTCAGTTTAATTGAAGTAGTCGCTGCTCAGCCAAAAGATGATTTCTTGGAACTTAGAGACTTTCTTCTGGAAGTAACTTTTTAGCTCCCTCATTACTGAGCATGCAAATAGCTGAAGGTGGACAGCATTTGTGAATGTTAAATTTATTGCAACTCATCCAGTCTGTAAACAAACCAATGTACATTCTGGGACATTCAGAGATCCCTGCAAGAGATTTTCAAATGTGTTGTCAGCCTCCAGCCTGGGACACAGCCTTCAACTGCCAGCATCCTATGCCCAGAGGAAGCCATTGAAGCCATTATTTAAGAATGTTAAATTTAACAAAGCAATTTAAAAAATGCATGAGAGACATTCAGCTTCATGAACTTAAAGGATTTGTCTACAACCCTGCCTGTAAGGAGGACATGTGCACTGCACAAAAATTCACAAAAACAGAGCAAATATATTTATATTAGAAAGCAAATATTTAAAAAAAAAAATATCCAAGGAAGGCATACAAGGTTACCTGTCCTTGTCCCAAGTCAAGCCCATGGGTTTAGCCCCAAGTCACATATAGCTTTGGCATGACTGTGATTTAGGTCATGAAAATGTCATGGAAGAACAAAACAGCACTTTGGTAAGGGCTGATGCACACAGTGATGCTGTGTCAGCAACTTCAGACTAGCGGAGCCATGGAAAGAAGGTAGAGGCACTAGAGACAGAGGCTGTCTCCTTTTACTGTAAAGTCCTCTGTCTCAAGAGAAACTTGGTCCAAAGGGATTCCTAAAATAGGACTCTGTGAAGCAGAGAAACACTGCTCAGAACATAAGAAACATTAAGAGGAAAAATGACTTTAAGTTTCACTGCAAGTCAGTTTAGTTCTAGCACCAGAAAAGCTTTTTTCTTACTTTTGATACCTTGCTTCACTTCAAAGGGAAACAAATGAAAAACGGCCATTCAGAAAGGGCTCTTAGCCATCTACTCATTAGGAAATAAAATTTAGTAACTCTTCCACTCCAGCAGTCCAACCTACCATTACCAAACGTCACTCATGCAGTTCACACTGGGGTCATTCACAGCCACCTTGCCGCTACCAGCACTAGCAGCAGACTACCAAGCATGTAGAGCTGGAATCACCAGTGGGTGCCAGCTGCTTTGTACCACTCCAGCGATGCAAAGCAGCTGTAAACCAGGTTTAACAGGCCAGTTAAACAAGCTTTGTTATTGCTTTGTGTTTCTGACACAGTGCAAAGCTGCCAGAGCAGCCCAAGGAACCTGATCCTCTGCGTTCTATTTGCAACAAAGTGGAAGTGTTAATCCTGACTTTGAATCCTGTCAAAATATTTAATAAACTCCACTGGGAGGATCTTCTTTGTTGACAGCTTTAAACTGAGTTCACTAACTCTTCCCTAGATACATCATTTCTGTCTCCCTCAAAAGACTGGATGTGTCTTCTGTGTGAGTGGATATTGAACTTTTTGCAATAATATACACTCATATATATCAACAACTTAAACAGTAAGATCTGTCTTCATTAATTACAGTAATTTTTAATTTTATGATGACATAAAAACCCAAAACCTTCCAGGCTACCTGCATCATGACAAAGGGTCTATTGAAGCAAGACCATGATAAATAATTCTGCACACATGGAATATGCATATGTTTACACACTAAACCCGACGCAAGAAGATATTGTGACAATGCAATATAAATGTTTTTATTACTGATCAAGCAAGAGTTCAGACCTCTTATCAGATTCATGATGAAGTAAAGTCCTGCTCTATGAAGCTATAAATAATACAAAGTTAACAGACCTGAGGCATCAAAGGCAGCTGGATGTGGTGATAGCCATCCTGGTTTCTGTGTGCTGTCAGCCACCAAAAACTGGCCTTTCTGTAGCTCACTGGGACATCTTGGCTTAATCATATGTTTAAATTTCTGAACTCTAAAGGTCTGAAAAATGTCCTCTATCCAAAGAGTCCTGTTAAAATGGACAAGCTGAAGATTTAAATCCTAAAGAGTGTATATCATTATCATTTATCTACACAATATTCCAAACCTCTGCTACATAAACTCTTGTCATATCCCACTAGAGAGCAAAATCTCCTCCTTTCATTGCAAATTGTATTTGCATAATTATGAACATTCTCCTTCACCCCTTTCAAATTTTAGCCATTCATTTTCAGCTTGATACAAAAAAAACTATAAGGCATTTTTGTGGAAGAATTAATAGTCTACAATACACCTGTTAACTATGTTGTTATCAAAAGAACAAGAAGACTTTGTCCTTCTGAATTCAAAATTACATAAATGCGCAATGTCACTCTGAACAATGATGGCAAAACTGTTTTATAAAGCCCCAATCTAGTAATCAATTAAAAATATACACCTTTATAAATTACCTATAACATCTAAATACAGAACATTAGAACTTCCCATTCCAAGATTACACCCAGCCACTCCTAAATCCCTAGAAACCTGGCATTAAGATTTACATAATGAGAGGCATAGTTTTTCTATACTGCCTCTCCTATCTATGACTGGAAAAATACAATTTGCACTAGCCAGTTAGAATGACATTTTCTTAGGCAGAGACTGAAATGCTCATAATAAATTTCAAAATAACAGAAAAAAACACATAAGGTAGTAAGTTCATATTAAAAAAAAAAACCAAAACAAAACAAACAAACAAACAAACAAACCCACCGTATTATTCTTTTCCATTTTCCATTCTCCTCAACTTGTTCTTTTGAGAACAGGAAGATGATGCTTAGGGGATGCATTTTGTACTCAGGCATAGTGTTGTAAAACTGGCATAAACAGGTGCATATAATGCCAGGAGGCACTAATCAAGTTTAGGACTAGTAGGGCACAATTTAGATGCTCAAGCATAGGCATTTAGTGGCATGTGATATGCTCTAGAATTTATGAGATACACCTGACAGGTATGACAATGCCTGTGCCCTACCTATGTCTTTTCAGTTTGACTGTTAAGGGAATAAGCTCCTAGAAACTCTTAATGAAACTCTTATTAAAATATCATTCTTCTTGTCCTAAAGAAAAAGCTATTCAACAAGTCATAATTTGTATATTTTTCTCCAGTCATTGTAAAGGAACTCCAGGGTGAACAGTTCAGGTGTATCCAAACAGTTGTAGATGTTTAACATTAGCTTATGTGAATTCCATCTCTGATCTCTAACAGAGTGTGAGAAAAAATGATGTGTTCTCAAAAACCAGGATAGCCACTACTGTTGCATATGGATTACCTGGTGTCTGAATTCTCTCTGCAGTTTTCTCTCAATTAGGATATCACAGGGTCCTTCTTTTCAGCTTGGCTGTATACTTTCTTAAAAACTATGATTCTTCAGAACATTTGCCCTTTTTGTTTTATTAGATTGATATTGGTCAAAAAACTTATACAGAAGAGGATTTGGAAAGCTATGCAAAGACATGCAGTGTGTTACTACAAACCTCCTTCTGCTAGAAAGCCGCACTAAAGACATTTTAATTAAAAAGTCTGAAAAAATAAAAAAATATTAGAAAACCAGTAAAATAGAAGTTATCCTTCTATGGCAGCCTCCAATAATATGAACAGCATCTCCACTTTAATAAGCTGTCTTTTATTTCATTCATTTTAAGGGAAATGAAGAATTAAACAGTGAACTAAAGCAGAGCGCATTCTTCCCTACAGTCCAGAAGAAGAGTTGACAACACCAATAATTCATGTAAAATGTGCCGTACTACACTGGCGTCTGCAAGGAGTTCATTCTTTGTTGTTGTTTTCTTTTATAAAGCTTCTTTCTTTTCCTTAGCCTAACTACGCCTAACAATGTCAAATGAGAATCTGGCAGCTCAGAGTACCCTAAAGCATCTTACCCTGAAACCGAAGACAAGCTGGAAGATTCAAAGACTAGAGAACCTGAATTTTTCTCCTCAGCTGGCAGCTGACTTTTGTAAGTTTAGGCTCATCTTCGTGAAACATTACCAAGACAAAAGCACTAATGGCAATCTTTCACTGACCTGTACATGAACACAATTCTCCTCAGTAACTTAGAAGTAACGTCTGGATCCCATACAGCAGACCCAGAGGAAATCTGTGCCAGGCAGAAGTTTAATTATCAAGCAGGATATTAAAATCCTGATATCAGTGTTGTCAACATTTCAATAACAACTATTCTGAGAATCATTGCTGCTTGGAATGTATCTTTAATCACTTCTAATGTAATAATATCTCTTCAGCAAGGCCTGTTAATATTGGTTAAGTCAGCAGCCATATTAATCAGTGGTATAGATCGATAATTTCTGCCTGAAAACAGCAGCTGAACTGATTATAGGTTCTTGCCAAGTTTTGCAGGAGAACTACCTGAATTCTGGATTTTATACTTAAATTTCCTCTAGTTCTGCAATGGCCAAAAAAGGAATTAAAATTTCCTGCAGAGCTACTGAATGTGCTGCACCTGGGGAACCTTGTGGCAAGACTCCTCCTTGCACACCAGCTTGCAGACAGAAAGGATTCTGCAATTTAATTCAACATAATGTAAAGTGGTGTCCCAAGAAACCAATTATAAAGTGATAGATCAGCTGCCCCAAACTGCTCCAGGCTGCTCTGTGCTCAGTCACACTCAACAAGATTCATATGATTAACAACACACATCTCTAGTGTAAACACAACAGAGCCAGCCTTCCCAGCCCACTTCAGTCAATGCAGAACGAGTTAATGCTCACTAGACTCCAGGGTGCAATTCTTCTCATCCTAAGGTAGACATTTGAAACAGGTCAGACAAATCTCATTCCACAGCTCCGCTCGTTACATTGACTATAAAGAGACCCTTATGGTGATCAACTCAACTGAAGCCAACAGTTGCATGGCTGATTCTTAGGGCAGAGTTTATTTATTTAGGCCTACAGGTAAGACAGAGGATTTAAAAGGAACTTGCCCCACTGCGCTGGCAGCTGGAGGTCAAGTGGGAAACCCCAGGGCACGTGAGCTCTGTGTGTGTAAAGCACCGGAATCAAGCACTAATCTGAAGTACAACCAACTTTATTTTTCCTTCCTTCTGTGAAAGGACAGAGACCAGAGCTCCAGGTTCAACTTACCACCATGTTTTGCATCAGTTCACGGAATAGAATCATAGAATTGTTTAGGTTGGAAAAGATCTTTAGGATCATTGAGTCTAACCATTAACACAGCACTGACAAGCACACCAATAAACCTTGCCCCTAAGCACTACACCTACATGTCTTTTAAATATCCCCAGCAATGGTGATTCAACCACTTCCCTGGGCATCCTGTTTCAATGTTGGAACCCTAATCCTTTTGGTGAAGAAATTTTCCTAATATCCAATCTGCCATGACCAGTCAATTTTTTCAGGAAACAGCATTCCAGGGGAATGCTGTGGGAAATGGGGTCAAAGGTTTTACTGAAGTCCAGGTAGACACATCCACAGCCTTTCCATCATCCACCAAGCAGGTCACCTTGTCATGGATCAGGTTAGGCAAACAGGACCTGCCTTTCACAAACACAAGCTGGCTGGGCCTGATCCCCTGGTTGTCCTGCATGTGCTGCATGACAACACTGGAAATGATCTGCTCCACGACCTCTACCAGCACCAAGGTCACACTGACAGGCCTGTGATTTCAGCCCTTCTTGTAGATGCATACCACATTTTCTAACCTCTAGTCAAGTGGGACCTTCACAGTTAGCCAAGGTGTTGGTAAATGATGGAAAGGGGCTCAGTGAGCACTTCCACTATCCCCCTCAGCACCCTCGGGTGGATTGCATCCTGCTCCATAGACTTACATAAACTAGTAACAACAGAGTAGTAACATTTCTTTCCTAAATCTCAGGGAATGCCCCATACAGATTTTGTGTGAAGAACTTAGATGTGTACTTCCCCAGTTCCTGACCTCATAAGGACTTATGGGATCATGATGCAAGATGACAGGACTGCTACTTCCAATGGTTTTATAGCTGTTGCGGTTTGCAGTTTTTGTAAAGTACGGGTGTGATGGCACGTGCTCTCTATGCAGTAAAGTAGTTAAAGTGACATTTTCAAAGTTATCTAACTAAAATATTTTCAATGAGGAAAAGCGAGGGTATGTTTTCACTACAGATCTTAACAGTGTACAGCAGGACTAGGCAAGACAAAGCAGGAAAAACAGCACAACTAGGAGAGACAACTAGGAGAGACATCTACACATCAACTCCTATTTCCTGGCTAGTAAGTGCTCTGAATACAATAGATGCTTCACACCATTGCCTGGAACACAGACAAGTTGCTTTTCTACAAGGAGCCCCTTTGAAAAACATTACTTCTCCCTTCCAGATGGCATATATAATTTTCAATATAAGAATCTGACCCAAAAGATCAAGATCTCTCATGTCGATGGGAGATTTCTGAAATAGCTGTAAATTAGTTAATTCAGATCCTAGAAACATTTTAGACACAAAACATAAGCACTCTGTGGAAAAAAAAAAGCATTCATTTAATCAAATTATTATACTAAGATACTTTATAACAGATACCTTTATTCACATGACTTTTGTCTTTCCATTCATTTATGGAGTGCTTTATTAGTCAGATATGCCTTATTCCAGCAAGATAAAATGTAGAGATACACAGCACTTTACAGCTGCAGGTTAGCTGGTTAATCAAAAAGTTACTGCTTGTATCACTGATTGTTTACCAAGTACTCTGCTTTGTTATCAGCTCCATCTTCTTTTCACTAAAAGGCAGAGGATGAAAAAGTCACAATGTCCATTAACGATTTCAGAAGTATGCTTTGATTTTGTCAATAAAAATACATATTCAACGTCATCTCAAAGATACATCATATAAGGGAGCAGACAAAAATTCCCTCTGCAGTACTTAAAGGTCCTTGATGAATTTTTAACTAACATGCTCACTTTGGTTCATGATGTAGATACTATTCCTTCTGTGTCTAGTTTTAAATTGAGCTGGCAAAGGTAACAGTCTAGAGAGCAGCTTTTAAAAAATATTTAAATAAAACATTTACAGTCCCACTGAAAATATGCTGCTCATTAGAAAAAACATCTACACTTCATCTCTCTTAACAGGGAACTTTGCATTCCTCTTGGAAGAACAAGTATCACCAATGAAGTAAATGTTTGTAAATTTTCCACAGTTTTAACCCCAATTCTGCAACTTTCTCGTTGCATGGCCTTGGGCAGTCATTTGCCTTTTGTCTTATTTTACCCATTGTAAAAGAAGAGCACTACAGCATACCCATCTACCTCATAAGGATGTTGTATTGACTGTTTGATAGCTATGAAGCAAAAAGAACTTCTAAGTGTTATTATACCTGACCATCACACAGTACTGTTTAAATTATCCAGTTGCCTGAAAATAAATTCATTATTATTTTTTTATCATGTTTAAGCTAGTGTGGCAGCTATGACACCAGCTATGACACTTTTAAAAGCCATCTCCATTTACTATCAAAAGAGGACACAATGAAGTAGGAGCTATCAAGCAAGAAGCTGTCAAGAAAAGGCCTCTTCTTCTGTTCCTGGAACATTACTGGTTTAGCCATAAGCTGAAAGTGCTGGCTAGCAGAATAAATAAATCAGCATCAGAATTTGGAGTTTATTCTTTTTTAATGCTCTCTACATTAGATTATGCCTATTTCTGAAGTTCTTGGAACTTAGATTAATTCTGTTTCTCTGGAGTGATTGGCAGCATGAAATCTCAGAATGTTGTGCTATTGCCTATCCTTGTTTACCCTACAGACTCTATTACCTACTCCTGTCTCTAAAAATGCATTTCTATTATAATAGTTCCAATACTAAAGCATGTCTCCCTTCTAGAGCTACTGAAAATTACTTTGACTTTACAAAATTGAAATTCAGGACAGTATTTCGTCCCTGCTTCCTACAACATCTCTCAAAAGCTGCATTCTGCTGCAGAAGGGTTTAGAGGTATTTGCGATTCAGATACTATGTCTCTTGTCAGCCTTTCACACTGCATACCGGGTTCAAGGCTGTGCTTTTAGAGCAGTTTGTAAAATTTAACACTGCCCCTAATAGTTGTTCAGCTGCTGCCTGAGCTCCAAGGCCAGCAAAGTATTATGTTGTACAAACATCCATCTGATACAACCAAAAATACTGCTACTGATAGTGGGACAAGGGATGCTAACTTTGATATTCACTTTATATATAGAAGGGGAGTCTGGCCAAAGTGATGAATTGGAGGAAAATTACATGCTTTGAGTTTGCAAAGGCATAGGCTGTTCATTCCTTTTTTTCTCTATTTGAAAAAGCCTGGCTGACAGAATTAAGTCTTCAAAGCTCATTCAGTCTCTTTTTTTTGCTGCCTGCTTCTCACCAAAGCTTTAAAAGAATGACTCAGTAGTGTGCATCCAATTAAGTCATGTTTACAAATAATTTCTCATTATCTGGTTAGATTTAACAATGATATATGGTCATTCTGGGGACGGACTGTAAGTCTGGAACTTTATATTTTGGACATAAAATCTATTATGGCGTTCTGGTGCTTTCATTAAACGGCAGTCTCAGAGAGAGGGAATCTCACTCAGACCTCTCAAGGGACTTTGTATATGTTATGTTAATTTTGAAATTCTTGAAATATATTTAAATGTATGCATTTCCAAGCTCTTGTGGCCATAGTATAGCTTAACTGGAAAAAAAAAAAAAGTCTTAAATAAATGATTCATGAGGTGCTTACTTGCTGGGATGACAGAGGGAAGAGGAAGAACCACCCAATGCTTTAAGAAGTCTTGCCCTCCTGTATCCCAGGACACAAGATGTGTGATAAACAAAGCGTGAATTACACCACACACTGGGTACGTCAGGTTTAAAATTGAAACAGCAAGCCTTCATCATCACCAAAGACGTTTTAGGTATGTGCTCATTTGCTGAGCAGAAGGGGGAGGGGAGCATCTAACAGCAATGCTGTGATGGGAAAGTTGGGACTTCTTCTGCACTGACTGCCCAAGCACATACAATGGGCAAAGGACCAATGAATTCATACAGCTAATTCAGCTGAACAACTACTCAGTGGGTTGCTCTGATACACTAGGACTGTATGAAATTAGGAAATGTTGTTACTTCATGCAGACTTGAATAGAAAGAAGCTTCCTGACACAGAAAAAACATAAGCAAACATTGTAATAGGACTAATAGTGGATTTACAGGAGTGAAAAGATCTATTGAATGTACAAACATAAAAGCATACTTTAATGTGTAAAGTGTCTGTCTCTTGATGAATAGGATGGAAATTCAACAGTGAAAAAAATGCAAATGGACGTAAGATTTTTGAAAGGGATAAAGTCTGAAAATAGTCTGGTTCTCATTCTAATAGAGTTACCATCACAGCTTCCCGTAAAGTCAAAGCTCCTTTATTGCTAATTGGGTTTGCCTGCAGAAAGCTTAGGCATTCAAACACTGTTTCCTTTCCTTTTATAATGTCTTGTTTTATGAAGTAGTCATTCTCATTCATGATCTTTTCTTTGATGAAGAAAATATATTTAGGTTCCTGTGGAGGAAAACAAACTACTGAAGGTAACAACTCTATTATTGCTAATGAGTTTATGCCCACAGGTTAGAAAAAAGGAAGGAAGAGAATTGTCATCAGAGAGAGAGGAAACTCCCTACCTGTTTTTCAATGCCTATAGTCAGAGCTGGCTCTATAATTTGCATTATCATGTCTGTGTGGGAAATCAGGACACATGCAACTTAACATTTGTAATTTTCTTGTGTTCTCATCTCTGTTGCCCAAGCAGAAGAGGTTCACATTCTTGTTTCTAAATATAGACCTTGAAAGCCATGAACACTAACATGAAATGATACATTAATTTTTTAAATATATCTCTAATGTCATCTCATTAATATTGTAGGGATTATATAAAACAAGATGCAGGTATTTATTGATGGTACAGAACATTTTCCTGCTGCAAGGCTAGCTAGCCTAAAATACCTCATATACATTTACCCAAGATGCCCAGCAAAACCTCCCACTTTTAGCTTAAGAATCCTAGCAAACTTCCTTCAAACAGCAGACTTCTTGGCTTATGGAATAGGAACAAGCTCAATTTATAGCCAGAAGAATTTAAATTCTAATTGAAAAAACCCTAGAAGATGGGGAAAAACCTTTTACACAAAACAAACAAAACAAAACCCAACCAACAAACAAAAAACAAAACAAATCAACAACAACAAAAAAAAAACCTACAAACCAAGCAAACAAGCAAAAAAACTCACATAACTAATGAAATACACAAGCTGAGAGAGCTTCTCAATAGCAACTAAAGAACTATTTTTACCATAAGACTTGTTTAAAAGTGAAAATATCAAGTGCTAGCCTCCCCTGGTTTACACAAAAGTAAGCAACTGTATATAACTTGTCCAACTTATATAAAAATTTTGGTAGGAACAAGAAAATAAGGAAAGTAAAAGGATCGAAACTTCACCCCATAATGTTCTTCAAACAGACAATCACATAGTAACCACTTGATAATTTTAAAAGAGGGCTAGAAGACATTAGTCACTGAGGAATCAGTTTTGCATCCATGACACGTACTGCCAAGAAAAGCTACTCAGTCAACAATAAGCTATTAATAAATTGTAATCCCTCTTCCAATTCTCAGTATTTCTCCAAGAAGGGAGTTGACATAAGTCACTTCTCAAATATAGTAAGACACTCCTGATCTTAACTATCCAAGCATATTTTGGCATTGCCTTTTACTTTTTGGCATTACTTTAGGTTTCATTTTGGACAGCATAGATCACCTTCTTTGTCATATGTAGGAAAGACATTACAGATTCATGAAGCTCAATACATATAATAGACTCTCCTTTTATGCCATTGTAGATATAGTATTTCACATCTGATGCATTGCATTACTAGTAAGATCTCAGTCAGAATGTAGAGATGTAAGTGTATGATTCATTTCAGCAAAATGAAGCACTGAATATTTGGAATGAATAACTGAAAGAGCTATCCACACGCCATAATACACTTTTCAGTTCTGGGCCTGAAAATTAATCATTGCCTCTAATAGTTGTCTGGCAGTGTCCTGGTTTTTGGCCAGGACAGAGTTAATTTTTTTGCAGTAGCCATGAGAGGGCAGAGCCTGGAGACACGTGGGCATGTCTAGGTTGTTATTCTATGCCACCTTCCATCATCACTGGAGTGCAGCGGAAGTAAGGGATTCTCACTTTGAGAAGAAGATGGTTGTGGGATTGCAGTTGGGAAATTGCATCGCAGTTGGGAAAAAATCTGGTCGCAGAGGGACAGGCTGCCATTGTTTATCGTCTCGGGGTCAAACCACCTCAGGTCGGTTCATGAGCATTTTTTGCATGTGCATCACCCTCTTTTTGAATACTTTTGTTATTAATATTGTTGCTGTTACTGTTCGTTTTCTTATCTCATTGCTGTTTCCAGTAAACTTTTTGTATCTCAACCTGTAATTTTCACCTTTTTTTTTTGTGCCTCCTATTCTCAACCCCATGTCTAGAGTGGGAAGGATGAGGGGAAGGTGGGAGAAGCAAGTGAATGGCATCTG